>JAOUZG010022945.1:63989-77602 GCA_026289955.1 Argiope argentata
CTTGTTAATTGAAAGCTTGAAGAGGGATTGAATATTTACCAAATCATCAATTCCAAATTCTTTCAGAAAAAAAATGTTGAGTTATCTCCAAAAAGTTTAAATTTAAAAATTTTCTAGGTATTATGGTTTAAGTAACTCCATTTATAAAATGAACAGGAGTAGAAAAACAAAGCTCCGTTGGATCTTATTTAGATGTCAAGCGCAAAGATGTCATTTTTAAACAAGCCTGTGTGTGAATCATTTGTATAAAAAATTACTCACGATCAAGATTTGTTTCTATTATTCTTTTGAGATGAAAAAAAATAATTTTTGTCACTCACAGCCAACCAAACTTTGGAGCAACTAGTGGTTAAATTTTTGACAAATCTTTCATCATTAATTCACCACTTAAGGACAAAATTCAAGAAAATTCATTCTTCTATTACCTTTTGGAGAAGGGATAAGAATTATATGATATTTATCAAATAAAGCCTTTGAGGTGCGTTCAAACGAGGGCATTTAAATGCACACAATCTTTGTCTCTCTGCTGTCCTCATGTACAATATTAAGGTGAACAATTGGGACAACACGATCAGGATAATGGTGAATGTTCCGATTGGACAATTATTTGCCACTATTTGGTTAGGATCACTTGATCTTGAAGGTAAGCTTGGCTTCTAATGCACATCAACAGCTGGCTCCTGTAAACACTGTATAACTTTTTTCGATATCTTCTTTGCAGCGATAAATTTCATACCTCATTCCTAATTGCTAAATAGCTTTATTGCCATGTTACTAATGGCCAGGGACTTCAGCTGTTACTAATGGCTTCAGCTAACTAGGGGCTTTGCCATGTTACTAATGGCCAGGGGGAAACAAAGAACTTCACGTTCAAGCTATCCATGATTTATATTTTGAAACTTCAAATAGTATTATATTTATTTCTATTAATATACTCTAATTTCTACTTAATATTGTAATCACCAAAAAATATTTACCGATTCCTTTTTCACTAACCATTTAAGGAATTAACGGAGATAATCCATCCTTTGCCATTGTGCTTTGGCGGGCATAAAAATATTTTAATCCTATTAGTTGTTATAGAAGTCCTAATTGTTTTCAATGTCTTTTCTGAACCGGTATATTTCATATTATCTTCCTACATGCTATATAATTTTATTGTTATGTTACAAACATCCGGAGGCTACTGCGTCAGGAAGGGGAAGGCATAAGAAATTCGTTTTCATGCACCCCATCATTCATCCCATGAGTCGGCAAATCGTCCTACATTCTCATTAAATGTCTATGAATTTCCCTCTTTCTAAAAACAAATGAGCTGCAATGATGGATCCTGTAGTTAGATCCTATACTATTCCAATGCACACAGCATTAGTTTAAAAATAGGCACATATATACACTGACTAAAATGAAGATGTGACTTGGTGACATGACATCAATCGCCTCTTTCGAAGTTTCTCAAGTTTCATAAAGAAAAGGCCAGTGTATTTGATTTTAACTTCTAGAGAGCTTGGAAGTGTCTATTCTTGACTTCTAGAAGCCAACCATAAGTTAGGTTGCAGTTAGTCCCAACATTTGAAAATATTTCGAATACATCTGAATAATGAAGCAATTAATGACAAATCATACTCGCCATTATGGAACACATAAGACATGATACACAAACATCAAAGCTCTTTTAGGTGAATCTTGAAGTACTATTTAAAAGTAATTTACTAAGGTTTGAAATTTCAAAAATCAATTACCTTAATTTATAAATGCTAATACTATTCTTCATTACAAAGCTAATTCAAACACTAACAATACTAATAATTATAACAAAACGAATGCTTCAAAATGTATAATAAATAAATAATTGAAATGTTCAAATACACTATTTTAGGAAAAAGAGAAGTTAAATAATTGCCTTCATATTATTTCACGTTAGATTTTTTTAAATCGTATTTTTAAGTCATTCCTTTTTTTTAGATTTTTTTTTTCAATTCAGATATATGTTATTCATATTGCCTAGAGAAAAGATGAACATAAAAAATTCTGACATCGAATACTTTTATTTATACTTAATTAAAGGAATTAATTTTAAAAAACTAATTCTCTAAAGGGAACCGGGGGACGTTCCTGATAATGAAAATTATTAAAATGTTCAATTATAAATAAAGGAATTTTTTTAAGGAAAGTACATAATAGAAAATTTAGGATAAAAAGAATGATTCATTTATTTTAATTAAAAATCAACAAAAAAAATTTTTAGTATTTTTTATAGCAATTCGACGATATGTTGTGATGTGATAATTATTACGCTCAGCATCACACATACGTATACTTAGAAAAATAATTCTGCTTCACACCAAAATTGTTTTCATTTAATCCTCTTTTTCCTGATTTTTTTTTCAGTGAAATAAATTAGGTATTATAATTCTTGCTCTAGAATAAATTAATCAAAAATGTTTATAAAAATCTTAGTATAAATGTGTAATATAAAATAACTAAAAAACAGTATGATAGAAATATTCATCATCATGCCAGTTTTCATGTTAAGCTCAGTACAAAATCTTCTATGTCCCTTCCTTTCAAGTGTCTCTACTCATATTTGATATTTGATTTTTTTTAAACCGTTACGTTCCTTATTACCCAATATTTTCATATCAGAAACATAATTTTTAGAAATATTGTTGCATAGCAATGTCTTATACTATTAGAATGATCAGAATGCGTTCTATGCGCATCGAAATTTAAAGAAAATGTATTTCGAAAAAAAAAACCCAAAAAATCAATTATTCGACCATAGAAACTGCTATCACATTTCTTTTTAAAAAGTAAACTTTTTACCTTTAAAGTAAAACTTTTTCTATGAAAATTATATATTTGTGTAATTAGTGAAATTATCCTTGCTTTATTGGGCTAAAATTGAAAAATTAATTTTTTGAAAAAACAAATGCTCCCTAATACAAACGAGTAAAATAAAATAACAAGTTTTACAACAAATCTGATGAAACCTATTATATACAAGAATATAATGGATAAAGGAATGTAGAGATTAATACAGCCTAACTTTTTATAATATTTGTAATTAATTATTTCTTAAAATATTTGTCTATCTATTTCGCTCATATTATCCATAATTATATGCTCAAAATGAGTTCTCATAGTATTTTCCTACAGATGCATTACAATCTTTACTTTCCACCTGATACAATTTTTTAGTGTTAACAAAGCTAATAATTGTTATTGTTAACAAAGCTACTAATTGCTATTGTCAACAAAGCTACTAATTGCTATTGTCAACAAAGCTATTAATTGCTATTGTCAACAAAGCTACTAATTGCTATTGTCAACAAAGCTACTAATTGCTATTGTTAACAAGGCTACTAATTGTTAGTGTTACAAAAGCTAATAATTTTAAATATTAACAAAGCTAATAATTGAAATCGTTAACAAAGTAAATAATTGTTAATGTTAACAAAATAATAAAGTAAATTTATAGTCAATTTCATTCTTTTCCTGACTTTGAATAAATAACCACGGCTTTTTTAACTCTCAGTAGCGCATATTTAATAGAGTAGCGAGGAAACGACGATATGAGATCGTGCGAGATCTTTCTAGAACCGACAATGTGTGATTCATTGAAGATAATTCGGAGAAGTATCCGAGACCAAATTATGCCTGACAGCGTGAATTAATTATTCCTCAGAGCATCTGTCAGCTTTCAACATTATAATGACCAGAGCGCAATGCGCTGACTGACAAATTATGATAGTTATACGTGGTGTCTCGGCAGTTACATTCATTCAGTTTCGCTGCTTCGTATTTGGCGATGTCTCGGTATGGACTGTAGGTTATAATACACACTTAACTATGAAATAGAATTTTTAAAAAGCATGATAATAACTAAATGTACTCTAAAAACATGGTTAAAATGATTGCAGTCAATACATTAAAAGATAATGCTGGCAAATAAATGAACCTGCGCACTTGACATGAAGTGTCAATTTTTTTTCAAGCACAATAAATATAAATTTTTAAAAAATTTAAATACATTATATATTTATTTTTTTAATGTTTTATAACTTACGTTATTCGATAGACGATAGTGGATTAATCATAATATTTTTTTTTAATTTGACAATTCTACAGAAAAAATGATTATATTAGTGAAAAATAAAATAATTAGTGAAAGTAACAGTTCACAAGCTCGTATCTGACAGCAGGCAAGTTGACTAAAAATTGATTCGTTATTGATTTACTTTCTCTTATTTATTGTTTGTTCTAGAATGTTCTTATATTTTCTGTATCTTTCTAAATCCTGAAAATTCGAGTTCTTTTCGTCTTATGGATAAAAACAGATGTAGTCCTTGAATAAAATCTCGAGTTGTCATTGACGTACAATAGTTATGAAATTAATAATCTTACTGAATCTACCGCCAATTGATAGTGCTACTTTTAATGCCATCCTTGGCGAATTATTTGGCCACTAAGCTCTGATATTTTGTTTATAACATCCATTTATCTGCATTTTAGATGCCTTTTCTCAATCGATCGAAACATTTTTTAAACTATGCGCGCACTCACAGAATCTCATATCAAATTTTTATAAATTTAAATCATTGTGTGCTAGCGTCCTAGCATAGTGGTAGAGCGTCTTTCCCGCGATCTGGGCGTCCCGGGTTTGCTTCCCGTTTCGGGCATGATTGTTCTTCTTCTCTGCTTTATCTGTGAGGTGTGTGCTTATGTCCCTCCCCCTGTAAAAAGGGTTTGCGTAAGTGAATGGGACGCATGAAGTAGCTAAGTCGTACTCTTAGTCCTAGTTGGAGATAATAAAAAAGCAACAGACGCTCACTTGGCTTAAATCGCTGATAGATAACTTTCAGAGGGCTTGTAAAGTATGATAAGTAATAACTACAAATAATCAGTGTTTTTGAATTCATTTATAATTTTCTGAAAGTAAACAGAGAGTCAACGTCTCCTTGGTTTTGGTTTAATATTTGAGAGTAATCTACATTAAAAATATTAAATGTGTATGCCCAATTTTATTCATACAGCTTATCCTTAGCTATCCTGTTAACTTACAATTGGACATCCAGAGAGGCAGACTTTCTCTGAACGATTTTCCTCAAAATTTGATAGAAATCTTCAAATCTGCGTAAAGATAGTATGTGAGATTTAACCTGTTTAGTTCAAGATATTTTTGAGTTATTTTCGTCACAGATAGACAACCGGACGTTTTTCAAAAATGCGTTTTTCGAACCGAGGGAGGTCTAAAAGGTGATGACTAGGCTAAATTTCGAGTTCGAATTTTTTGACAATTACTATACTTTATACTATGTACGCGAGTTAATAACTAAATTGTGACTTTTGAGTTTGAATATAATACAAAATGATTATATTCGAACTAATATAGATAATACAAAATGATTTACGGACTTTTAATGGAGCTTTTTTTCTTGCTCTTCGTCATTATACAAATATGATGACTTTGATTACATGCAACAAAAAAAGATGAAATTATTCCAATGAAATTTTGTAGATGGTAAAAATTAATCACTGAAAACAGTCAAATATTTGGTAATGCAACCGTTTTATATGATTTAATTGTGGTAATTTAAAATGGTTATATTAATTTCAAAAACCTCCCAACCAAACCAAAAAATTTCTTAGTTTTACACATAAGAAAATTCTCAGAGAATAGTTTAGTTTTAGAAATCATTGTTGATTTTCTCTTGATAAATCATTGAGATTTTTATAGTTTCTGTGATAATTCACTAAACCAATGCAATTAATTAAATAAATATTTCAAATACATTAATGAACTGTTTCACTACAATAACGATTCTTAACGCAAATGGATTGTATAATTCGAAAAAAAATAAACCATAGAACTACTTTTGGACTCCCTAGTGAGCCGAATATTTACAATATTACAAAGAAATTACTTTTATGAAAAAAATGTATGCCACTTTAAAATCTCAAACTTGAATCTTCTTGAATTTAACATTTTGTAATCCTTATCTTCTAACATTTATTAAACATCATTTCAAAAATGCAAAATTTCAGTCTTCCTAAAAAGACAACTTTAGACAGTCAAACGATATGATCTGCTGCTATAATTATGCATGAAATACTTTTTCGTGAATTCGATTTTTTTTCCGCCGGTGGAATTCTTTTCACTGAAAAAGAACTCATTAGCATTAAATTTGCAAATCGCAATTACTGCGATATCTAAGAGCGTGCCATCGAGTCCCTTGTATTGTTATTTTTAAAAATCTTTAATTGCATAATAAAACCCATCTCTGTTAATGAGTATCACGCGAAACGGAAGCCCATTCAGTAAAAAGATGTCGCCGACTGGAACCAATTAAGAAAAGTTTTATTAGTTCTTAAGAGTCCGACGACGTAGAAAACATTTTTGCCAACGAAAGTACGGTGAACGTAAGAAAAGAATTAAAAGTTGAATCTTGGTGTAGCGAGGTAAAAAGAATAAATGAAATTCTTCTATATTTTATAAGTAACGCTATTTTTTTCCCTACCAAACAAAATTCAAAAAGCTAAAGAGGAAAAAAATGAAGGTTTCGCCTTTACCAACATAAAAAAATTTAAACTTTTTTTCTCTCTAGCATTCTTTAAAAATAACTGTTAGTATATTTTGGTTTGCTCTTTTTTTAATGTGAAAAATCTTTCCACTACATCATGTTATTTTATTACATTCTTTTGTTTATTTTCCCTGGCGCGCTTAATTTTAAAGTTGGATAAAAACAGTAAAACTTTCAAATTTAATAACCTCTTTCGTAAAAAAAAATGTACTTTTTTTATAAAAACATTTTAAATACGTTGATGATATTCAGTTCAGACTCACATTATTTAATAATGTTTTAATTAAAAATTCATTTTTGATATGCAGTCGGTTTTTTATCAATTACATCAATGAATTATTTCAATAAAAAAGACTTTTGCATTGATAGAAGAAAAAGTAACAAATGGAATTCGACGATATAATCATAAACATCAAAAGACGTTATTGTGACCGCAAAATGAGATGTAACTCAAGCGTTAAAATTAATTGAAACCTCTTAAGAGTTGTTTTTTTTAATATGTTGAAAATGAAAATGAAAACTACACTTTTTTTAGATCTACAACGCATATGACTAAGGTTGACTGCTAATTATACGTCTGCTTCTATTATTCGAAAAATAGAAAATAATGAGAATTCCAACATAACATTTTGATGAATTTTCAATATTTAAATCTCTTAACATTTGAAGAAAAAATTGGAAGTACGAAAAATTGAGTTTGAAAAAAAAAAGAAAAATAAACAATACAAACAACAAAGAAAATGAAATCTTCGATCGTAAATTTCAAGTTATTGTATGAGAACATTATTATTTTTAAATCGTTATTTGTCTTTATTAATTTATGTCATTAACCAGTTTAAACTGCTTTAAAACAATCAAGGGACTTCACTCTCCCCCCCCTCTCTCTCTCTATATATATATATATTCTTTTTAAACTTTCATTTTCAATTTTTCTATCTTGCAAACAAAGTTCTAGACATCGACCGGTTTTGGGACGAAATAATAGCTATGATATCTTAGTTATATGTCAACCTTTTAAAAATGCATCAATTGTGAAGAATTATACGTAATAATAAATCAATACTGGTAAAACCTCTTGAACCTCGGTAAACACCTGAGGTGCCACCCTTCCCTTTCTAAGTTTCAGTAGCATACCAACAAGAGGACGTTTGTCCCATGACACATGCAGCACACGATCAACAGCTCGGAAGCAAGGGGTCCACTATGCGACGGTGTGGTGTGTGCTGCACGAGGTTACATCCTCACCATCCATTGCGGGTTCAGGCCTTACAGAGAACTGTTTTTCCACAGCGTGTAACATTTTCCCATTGGTTCTTGAAACAGAGCCTACTGCATCCCCCGTTTCAAGCATCTGTCTTGTTCATGAATGAAGCTACATTCACATGTGGTGGCGTATTTAATATGAACAATAATCATGTATGGGCTACAATAAATACACAGGTTACATGTTCGAGTGGTTCGTGCGGTAACAAAGATTCTCCATGAATGTATGAGCAGGAATGATGTCTGATCACTTAAAAGGGCTGTATCTGTTACCAGACCGCCTAGATGGACATAAGTACCTCATCTTCGATCAGTATGTCTTGCCTGTTTTACTGCTACATGTTCCAGCAAATGTTTCAGATATCAAGTGGTTCCACAGCAAGACGGAGCACCAGCGAAACTTTCCATGAATGTAAGAAACTACCTTGATACGGCCTTTCCGAATAGATGGATAAGCCGCAGTTTAAGGGGGCAGTCTTTTGGCCCCCGAGATCTCAAGATTTGTTCTGCTTGCATTTTTTTTCTCTGCGAGTATCTAAATCGTGTCGTGCACGAGACGCCCGTCGTGTCATCACCTGAGGACCTTGTCGCCCAATTGAGCGCTGCAGCTGCAGACGTTCGTGGTATGCCAGGATTATTTCAACATATTCAATGCACCTGCCGGGCGCTCATTTGAGCATTTGTTATAAATAAAGGTTCTTTATCTCCATATTGTTGTTATTGGTCTTTATTGTATTCCGACACTTACTTTCCAACCCTACATCGTATGGTGAAAGTTGTTTGTTTTGGCGGAATTTATCACCTCTTATAGTATGGATCATTAGTATTGTAACACCCTGTACTTAATATAGTTTGTTCTAATGTTAATATAATAACTTGGATTCAATATTTTTCATGCGCAGAAAGTAAATGAATATGACAAAGATGCAATATTTAAAAATGCTAGTCGATCGTGAATGGCATTGCGTATACAAATAAAAATAATTAAATGAGTTATTAGCTCTCTGACGCCTCCAAGCCTTCAACAATATCGCTCAGTTTTAAATTCTAAATTCGATTCTACAGCCATATGTAGGCGTGAGAAGAGAAGGTTTAATTCGTCGCTGAAGATCAGATATCTGTCTTCTGTTGTAAAAAGAAAATTTGAACAGACGTTACCGTTTCAAATTCACTTGTCTCATCTGATCACAATTTGAAATACGAAATTCTTAGCAAATTGGATCAGATCTAAATATGGCTTGCCCCTTGGAAGTGGAGAAAATCGAGATTATGGAAAGGTGGATTAACTAAATTTATCAGACAGTCTTTATTATTAATTCAGAAAGAGACTCTCTTTTAAAATTGAGAATAAAGATGAATGATTTTATGTAATGTATAATGCATACACATTCATGTGTATATGTGTATTATTGCAAAAAAAATTTTGCACAGTTACAGAATTTAAAATATAACTTTCATACTGAAATCAATTTAATAACTGATAAAATATTTCCTGATTTTTGGCAATTCTTAAATAAATTTTTTGCATGTTTTACAATAAGAGAACACGTTGCTGCCACGAAATTTAAATCGTTTTTATTATTTCATCAAATATTTAATCGAATGACTTTCTTCCATTGTTGAAATTTCCGAAAGAAGGACATCTGTGTAGTTTAGAAAAGGAATAAAAAAGGTTTATGATAACAAGAAGTTGCCCCTCATCTGAGCACATGAACATAATGAAAAGACATAAGTAAATAGTTCAAATTAACACAGTTTTAACATTTGTCAATGGGGCTAAATCATTGATTTAAATTGAATATAACAAAAAAGGAAGTTTTGTCATCTACTTGCTCTTAATCGACAAACCTGATGTCTGGTACTGTGCACAATGTCCATCATTTCCAGTTAGTAAGTTTTTAGACACCACTGACCATTCGTTGAATGTCGGAAGCTTAACGAAACCCTACGTTTAACACACATTTCGCTCTACAGTCTCGTCAACAGCTCTAATGTAGAATTTTTATACATTATAGTTTCTTCTATGAGAAGGAAAAAAAGAAAGATTTTAAGAAAACCAAAAAGGGAATAAAGTCTCACAATGAAAGATACCTATAAAAGAGAAAATAAGCACAAATTATTCAATTTATTTCTAAATCAAATAGTAAAATAAAACCTGGATTTTCATCGATCAGTTTTTCAGTACATGGTGTTTCTTACAAGAATTCTTGTTCTAGAAACCAAATTAAAGCGGAAGAAAAAAAAAGAATGAGGAAGAAGAAAAATCAAATAAAAAGTATAATTTGTAACAAAAAAGAAGGTAAGGACGGAAAGACAGTTGCAGATTTGTTTCCAGTTTGTTTTGAAGAAGCAGTCCCTCTAAAATGTGCCTGAAACAAAAGGGAAATACAGTTTATTTCTTCATGCTTTCATTTACTTTCGGATTCCCTTTTTTTCCCTCTCTGCTTTCATTTTTATCTTCCTTCCGACATGAAAGCGGAAACGACATTCTGCTAATTTCCTCCCTTAAATCAATTTGACTTGAAAACTAAATGAAAAGGTGAAAGAAGAAGAAAATAAACTATGAACAAAAGTCGAATTTCTTTGTACCGAGCGTGCGTTTGAAGCAGAGATTTTCAAATAAAGGATCTAAATAAAACGAGAGGGAAAAAAATCGTACCTCACGTAGAACTGTGTTTGATATATCTGAATCTTATATAAGTTTCGGAAGTGACGTCGATCGAAAGGCGCCAATTTAATGGAAAATGAATGTTGCTTTTTGAGGTGGAAACTCTTCTGTGGAATCCATTCATCAGAAGAAAATGGAAATCAGCTGATAATTCCCTAGTGAAATAGTGTAATACACCTCGGATTTTTTTTATAAAAAAATCTATTCTTCTCACATTAATAAAGACTGTTAAATGATTTTTAAAGGCAGTGGCATATCAAAAGTTAGAACAGTGTGAAACAGAAGTGATGTAGAGACCTTGATTGCCAATCATAACAAACTACTCAAAATATTAATCCATAAGTCCCTACATATTTATGATACGGTCAATGTGAAAAATCGGTTATCATTAACAATAATCGATCATTATTAATAGTAACCAAATAAGTCGATTAAAGTTAATAATTTATGAATATTTATAACATTAAGCGGTTATTATCAATAATAATCAATTTAGTTCGGTCAATATCAGTTTTTAAAGTTTTTTTAGTTTGTTGGAAACAGCTATCAGTGGATTTACAAATTAGGTTTCCGAGGAGGAGTGTTAATTCATTTTAACTTTCATATTGATTCTCTTTGTCACATATATTTTTTATTTTCATAATTATTTTTTAATGAAATATTTGTTTATGTTAACATTTATATAAAAAATTAAATATTTGTTTGGTGTTAGTATTGATTAAAAAAATTCCGGTGTTCTGGCATAGCGGTAACGCGTCTTCCCCGTGTTCCGGGCATCCCGGATTCGAATCCCAATTCTGACAGAGTTGTTCTTTTGTGTGCTATCAGTGGTCGTGTATGGGCTGTCCAAGCGAATGTGATGAGTGTGTAGCAATGGTAGTACTCTTGACCCTAGTTAGCGCTACTACAAAACAAGAGACGGTGATAATGCATTAAATCGCTGACTACCTCGTCGAGCTTGTCGAGAAACAACAACAACAATTTATTTTAAAAATGAACTATTTGTTTTATGTTAATGTTTATTACAAAATGAAACATTTGTTTTATCTTAATATTAAATGAAAAAATAATTTTCATACAGGTTATCAAGATAATTCACTTGATACCATTTATCTTTATAACACAAACAGAAAGGAGAAGTTATATTGAAATATAGGTACAATAGACAAGGACACTCAGATACAATCGATAGGCGAAAAGAACTTTCTAGAAAGCTATAACCTTATATTATATATAAGAACAAAAAATCAGAAGTACAAAAGGAGATAAGACTAAGAGTTGAATTACTAACAAAGAAGTTTAAGCCTTCGTCTAGACCGAGATTGATTTCGGGAACAAGAAAATTAACACGGTCGAATATCACCAAATAACAGGTATCAAGGACCAAAGTTATTTCATCTTCAGACGTCTTGGTTTTTCCTTGCGCTAGTTGCAAGTGGTTTCTGTGACTTGACAAAGATAAATGGCAAAGAATAACTCGAAATATAAACTAATAGATTTGTTATTGATTAACTTTCAAAGATCAAATTTTATTTTTAATTTGCAGATTAAATACAAAAAGATCATAATAATATATTTTTCCCGAAACACGATGTTATAAACAAAATTTTGGATCTAGTTTTAAAGTATTTTACATCATTCTTTGGTTTTCACTTTATTTTACTCTACGTTGAATAAATTTGAATTAATATGTTAATACGAGTGATACATTTTGAGTTTTAAAATATTAAAGAGATTTTAAATTATCTGTCGAAATTCAAAATTAAATATTTTCCTTTTTTTTCTACAGCAGCTCAGTCTATGTGGCAATATGTTGTTTACCCTGTGTCAGTTGCAATACTTAATTGCAATATTTAAATTATGCCACTTTAAATATATTCTATATTAGATAAGATTATGTTTCTTTTATTAAGGTTTTTTTCTAGATTCAGCATTTGTCAGACGAGTTAAAATCTACAAAATGTAAATACCGAATGTGATTGTGACAATGATTAGACAAAAGAACTAAGAATTATAGTACGTCTATGACGGGCAAATCTGTTTTCTGAAAAAAGATTTTTCAATCAAAAATAAATCTTTCCAGTGAAATAATCCCTCTCTTTTATACATATATTAGCAATTGCCTGACAGAATAGAAGGCACTTTTAAATGTTTAGCTTCGGTTTATTAAACATTGGGAGAAGTAATTTATGTAGAAGAATAAGTGGTAGCAAATACGTTACATCTTGACGCAACGGGAAAAAAGGCAGAAATGTTTTCCTCGGTGATTTTTTTACTTTGGGATTCTCATAGAGATTTCTTTGACACACGTCTATTTAGATAAAGCCTTTTAGGCATCTTTAAAAGAATACTAATGTTATAAATGATTTTTATCCCTGAACTTGGAACTTGAAGGGTTGCAAAAGTAATAATTTTAATTAAATAAAAAAGGTGGTGTTGGAACAGGTTGGAACAGGTGTTGGAACAAAAAAAAATATGGGCTAAATTAAAATAAAAAAGTGCAAATTAATATCATATAATAATTATAATAATAATAATTTTAAACTCTTAATTTTAATCCTAATTTACTTCCAAAGCCCTATCTTAGTTTAGCCCATAGTAATATAATTCTAAAATATTCTCTTATTTCCTGATACATTCTTTTTGCTCTAATTAATTCAACAGAAGCTGTGTTAAAATTGCTGAAACAGCTAAACGTCGAAAATTGCTGACATAAACAAAATACCTTTAAAATGATAAATAACGAATTAAATATAATAATGTCCTCGCATGATAACTTTAAATTTGCGATCGTAGATTTTCTTTTCTTTTTTTTCTTTCTATTATGTATTTATTTATGCATTTTCTACTTTCTTTAAAAATTCTTTTCTTTATTTATTTGCGTGTTTCCCTTGCCTCTTATGTATGCCTCTTAGTCATGGAAATCCTCATTGAAATCTAATTTTAGAAGCTCTATAAAAAATATTTTCCCTATCGAAAGTCTTGGTATTTAAGCCAAGGGATAATGATTTCCCGCCCCTTTTTGTACCCTTAGCTTTTCTGTCAGTTCCGTGCTGTGTCGTTCTGTGTTGTGCACGTCGCTTTCGCTTGTAAATAAT
>JAOUZG010022945.1:78002-121327 GCA_026289955.1 Argiope argentata
GCAATAAGGATAAAAACCCTTAATGCCGACGGCATAACTTGTAGATGTACCCGAACCTCCCTCTACTGAATCGACAATGGTAAAGGAAATCGCTAAGAATTGCTTTATTCCGTTTCTTGAAATAAAAACATACGTTTTATAGCCCCCACCCACCCATCCCGTATGAACCAATCAAATTCAATTCATTTTTTTATAAAACCGTCATACATATTCACGAATCTGAACAGAAATAAAAATAGAGGAGAAATATAAATTTTTTTCAATTTTTTTATTGACTTATGGTTTTTTTTTTCTTCTTATAATTCCTTCTTTCATTTTCGTATCTCTATAAAAACGGAAACGGCTACCTTCTAATTTCCATCATTCTTAAAAGTAGAGTAAAGAAATGAATGGCATGGAAAAAAGTGGTTTGAGAACACAATTTATACTTTTTGAAATTCATATAGTTTTATTCCAAAAGAAATTTTAAATAGAAGTCACACACAGAATAAAAGTGACTTTTAAATTGACATTAAAATAGAGTTGCTTCCTGTAACTTTTTCTCTGTCAAACAAGATTCATCGGAAAAAAACTATTAAATGCTTATGATTAAATTCAAAGACAATAGAGAGCTGCTTCCTTTTTTCATATCTTCTTACTCTGCAACACACGCCAAAGGTTTTTTTCTTGTTTGTTTAATTATTTGTTTTCCACTATTTTTTTTTTAAATCAACAGTTAATTTTTATTGGATTCTGCTTCAAGAGCTCATCGAGAAATGAAAAGGTATTGCTGGTGAAAAAAACTGCTAATATATAAATTTTTATCATGTGAGAACATGATGTGGTTTTCGTGAAGGGGTTTTGTATAATTGAAAGAAACGGATAAATGAAGCTCGAAATCGCTTAGGTAATGAACAAAGCATAAATGGCGATATGCATCAACATCTTTTAATGGCGCATATTTTTCCTTGCTTTTACCAGTATTACATTTTTATTACTTATGCTTCTTTGACAGAGGACGCGTTTTTAAAAGGAGGACGTAGAACTATGACATCGTAGCGGTTATTTCATCTCAAAATTTTGCTGAGTTCCAAGACTTTGTTGGCCAGGTAGTAAAATTAAAAATGAAAGTTGGAAAAAATAGCATTATACATATATACCTACACATATATTAAAAAAGGCTAGAAACCGATAACAAAAATCTCGTGTTTGTTTCAAACTGGTTTAAACTGGTTGATGACTTAAATGAATTAAGACAAATAAGAAATTAAAAAATAATAATGTTCCCACATGATAACTGGAAATTTGATGTCACAAATTTCATGTTTGCTCCCATTTTAAGAAAATATTACATAACAGCTGGTCAGAGATCTTAATGCTTCAAACGATTTTCAAAAAGTGCGTTCATTAGAAATGATCAGTTTTTTTACTCGAAGGACTAAAATGGTTTTCTACCTTCTCGTGCATGAAGTATAGAGAAAGAATTGTAATCGTCAAAAATAAAAGAAAATCGAACTCTAAGTTCCAAAAACATTTCAAAAGGCACATTTTAATCTTAGGTCCGTTAATCTGTCTATGATAGAGAACTCATTTATGCTTCAAGCTGCATATTTAGAATTTAGTATACTGTCTTTACATCAAATGTATAGTGTTATATAAAATTTTCTGTAAAAACCTTCAGATGAATTTCATCTGTATGGTTTTTCTGTTATAAGTAAACAAGATAACTTAAAAATAGAGAGAATTGGAAAGATAAGTTTCTGTACATAGCTATGATGTAGACATCTGTCAAAATTTGATCTGAATCCATAAAGGGCTCGACCATCAGTTGGTCTGCACTTTCAGAAAGAGAGAAACATGATACCTCCCAAACACAACAGCTTAACTACATTTATCAAATTTGGAACGTTATTTTGTGGCTATAAGCGTAGCTCTGACTCGAACTTTAGTTTCAATCGATTGATGGACATTTTAAAAAGGCAAATTCGATTTTCAGGGACAATTAACTGTATGCGGCCATGGACTACACGATAAATTCAGTAAAAATGTGAAATTTAACTAAATGTATATTATTTCACAACTACTTTGCTGCAATTCCAGGCAAAGCGTTCTTTTTTTTAATCATAACCTCATTAAAGGCTAAGCGAGAAAGTTTTGATAAGACACTCTTATTTTTATTTATTATTCGTGCTACGAAATTTTAAAATTTACAAAATACTGCACATATTTTTTTATTTAACATCAGAATGCGAAGTTTTAATATTTCAGTTCTTCTACACAAACATTTCAATTTGTTCTCTTCGTGAATACGAAGTGCGTTTATGTGTGTTCAATTGAAACTTCAGCAAGGGCGGCCGTAACGCGCTTTGAGCGCTCTTACACATTTCAAAACTTTTAAATGTTGAAAACACTTGTTAAATATTTACTTGCTTGAACCTAACTTTTGTTTGTTCTAACGCGACAAAAACACAGGAGAAACAGTAACATTTGAA
This sequence comes from Argiope argentata, assembly GCA_026289955.1. NCBI lineage: Eukaryota > Metazoa > Arthropoda > Arachnida > Araneae > Araneidae > Argiope > Argiope argentata. Next base: position 80,474 of record JAOUZG010022945.1, read on the forward strand.
TCATGTATCTCCACGAACAGAAGAGGGTGGTGAAAGGATTAAAACAATTAAAACGAGCGGAAGCTGAGGGTCTCCAAGCCACTAATCAGATCAGCATTGCATAATAATCATAATTTAAAGAAAACACGATTTAGTTAATCAATTTCCGACACAACTAAAGTTTTATAGATATTACCGATCCACTTGTAAAATCTCTCTTCAAATTCCCCCGATAGACCCATCAGAGTACACTAAATAATATTTCCATGTCGTTAAGATTACCATGTCACAAATAGCTAATTATGGACAAGTTCCTTTCCGACGAGACCCTTCAGCCTAAGGAGCTTATCTCCGCTGCCTGATATTTAATAAGCCAGAATCGTGAAATGTCAATTCGACCATAAAAATGACGAGGTAAAAGTTTCCTCCTTTTAATCCACGCTTGCCACGTGATTTGCGGAGCCAGTCTCATATTTCATCGTGTCTGACTGCTCCGGAGAGTTTTCTTTTTTCAACGCTAAGCGCACGATGAAAGTAAACAAAAAGGAAATAACGTATCGGTACTTTTGTGGATTTAGTAACAAGGATCCGCCGACTGGTGAACGGATCCGAAAAGGCGAAAACACACGATTCAAATGATGTCAAATGCTTGGAAGGGATTTAAGAATCCAAGGCAAGAATATTAGAGGTTATTTATCACTAACTTACGATTTAATACTGCAGTTAGAGACTTTTATATTTTTATAGAGTTATAGAGAAAAATGGTAATGGTAATTTTAACCCTTTCCTCTTGGAAAAGTAATTCGATGCATGCTTATTCATTTAATACAAGAACTTGCTTATTACTCCAATATTATATATATATATATACATATAAACATTTTAAGTTGAATTTTCTCTAAAAATTAATTTGCATCTTTTTACAATTCTGCAGGTATTTTTAACAATCAAAATTCAAAAATAAATAAATGAAAAAAATTTAAAGAAAGGAGAAAATGCATAAATAAATGCATAATAGAGAGAGAAAAAAAAGAAAATGAAATCTACGAACGTAAATTTAAAGTTATCATGCGAGGACATTATTATTTTTAAGTCGTTATTTGTCTTATTTAATTTAAATCATTAACCAGTTTAAAATGATTTGAAACAATCACAAGACTTCTCTATCTGTATTTATGTTGTCAAAGAAGCATACTTAATAATAATGAAATGCTTCTAAAAGCAGATCAAAAAAGTACATGCGATTAAAAGATGTTGATGAATATTGCCATTTATGCTGCGTTCATTTCCTACGCGATTTCTAGCTTAAATTATTCGTAGCCTTTAGTTATTCAAAAATCTCTAAGGAAAACAACATCATCTTCTCACATGATAATAAAGTTTTAAACTATACCCCGTCTTGAATGGTGAATGGAAGGCACTATTCGAGTAGAAAGGGTTGAAATATGCCTTCTCCTTTCATCCCTAACCATGTTTCTCTTGGGTGAAGTATTCAGAGTGCATATAAATGGGTAACTCTACTTTTCAGAGCTATTAAAAGAAAACAGAAAAAAAAAGTACAGTGCTGTTGTTCATCTAAATTATAAATAATATCTGAAAATTTAAGCTCAAAACAGTTTTAAGTATTTATTTTAAGTCCCTCAAATAATAAGAACTATACCAAAGTGATATGCTAATTAATCCCATTCTCTTCACAGGATCTCTGATAAGATGCTTCGAAAGCCTATAGATATGCTTGTCTAAGTTTATCAACGTCAGTTTGTAGAGAGGAGAGGACAAACACTACTGTTTGATACAACCCCCAACAAAAATCAAGTATCATCATCGTCTCATATCTGCATTTTCAAAACTTTGCACAAGGCATGCAGAAAAATTTGTGGGATGAGTTATGTGTAATGTTTCCCTATTTCCTTCACAGGGTTAAAGGCATTCAGACCAGACATAACACCTTTCTCCCATACATAGTGCATACGAACCACCAGATGTGGATCCTTCTCACTAGGAGAGTCATGTTTTGATCATTTGTTTACATACAAGGGAGAGAAGGATTTCGAAGGGGAGGTAGGAAAAAGTCTTCGAATTAAATTTGGAGAGACGTTGGAGCGCCGAAAATTTTTCCTCAATTTTTGAGGAGCTGCGTGTGATTCGAAATTTCGTGTTAGGATCCACCCGATAAAGTTTGATTTCTGGAGCTTCCCTGGAGAAGCCTTTTAAAACTAACAACTAGTTAGCTTTCTTTGCTCACTTATTCAATAATTTTATAGGAATTATTTTGTGATTGGATTGTTATTTGATTTTTTGTAAATAATATTAACCAAAATGAAGACAAGTTGCTCATCGTAAGTATAGTGGGCTGTAAATAAAAGAATTATTCTCTACTCTACCCTCTTATTTCTAAGAATAATGAATGATATAAGATTTTTAACCCGCAACCTTTTATGCCTTAACCACAACTCGGTAACAAAGCCAACTCACTTCTTAACGCCAACAAGGTAAAACTATTTCTCATAAAATATGTTTTTTTGTATTTGTCCTAATAATTTTTCTATAATTATGAACGATTACTAACTACTGTTGTTTTATAAACATTATAAAACTGATCTCTTCTAAGCAGTATTTCGAAAAGTTATTGGAAGCAAAGGATCAGTCAATTCACTTAGGATTCATCACTTTAGATTTGGAAGTAAAACAGGGAGGTCGGTATAAGTATAGCAACCAATTTATGAATTTATGAAAGGTCTTTTGAACCTTGAAAGAAAATTTAATAGTAATGAAAGTGACTTATTCGATTTGATTCTGAATGTTATAAGATCTCAAAGCTCAACTTTTTCTGCCAAATCCACAACTCGGCAACAAAGCCAACACATCTCTTGCCTGCAGGAAGGTGAAACTATTTGTCATGCATTACATTATAAATAAAGCTGTTTTTGTTATAATAATTTTTTATTTGCCAAATTCTGTAACTATTTAAAGTTAGTAAAATGTTCCCTCTAGAGTTCATAAAATTATTATAATCTGCTATGAATCTACAACATAATATTCCCCATTTTGTTTTCTTTTGAGTCAGTTCCATACTCTTTTTCCCCTTCTCTCAAGGGTATTTCCCCCCATAAGACCAATTAAGGGGACTCGGTCACCAAAATTTTTTCCTCGATTTCCAACAGTTTTTTTTTTTCATATTTTGTAATGACTAGATGTAAACTGAGTGGTAACGTCAATTTCTGAAAGAGATTTTGATTTTAAAAGATTATCTCTTTTTTAAAAATATTCTTGTACAATTTTCAGTATTTTTCTCAATTTTTTATAAAAGGATCTCACACAGAATTTGGGATTCGATTTTTAATATCTGTATTAGTTTTTCCAAAAAAAAAGAGGTTATCCAAAATTTGTAAAATGTTTTGGAAAATATGAATTCTTTTCACTATGAACGCTTTTAGAATAAATTCAATTCAATTTTTTTTTACAAATTCATTCTTAATTGTACAAAGCACGCATTTAAGAGTTCTTTAAGGACAGAAAAAATTTCATATAGTTCAAACAATTTGCAGAAAACTGTATTTTGTAAAAACGAAATAACTTTAAAGTTTTCAGCACAAAAAGATTGTAATAAAAGAAGTTCATGTCAAGCTGGCTTTTTTCTTATTGCAATAACGTGTCATATGTAAGTCCTAAGTTATCAATTTTATTAATACATAATATATTTATTAATGATCATTATCATATATTAGAAATTAGAATTAAAAAACTTAAATTATTAGAAATTTTTAAAAAAAATTTCACTTTTCTTTCCGATAGAATTTTTTGAGAAATAGTAAATGCTCGGCAATTCTACTTATTTCTTATCTATTAACATACATAAAAAATTTTACAACATTTCATTGAAATTCAAATGAAATTATTCTTTTTGAAGTTGATTATAATCACCAGTGAGAAAATCAATCGAAAATAAAAGAAAAACTAGTAAAGTTATAAATGAAAATTTTAAACGTTACAGTTTTACACAACTCTCATGCATTGTATTTCATTTAAAAAATGAAGCGACATGGTTAATTGCACATGAAATGTTTGATGAAACTTTGGAGTTGGACGTAGCACATGAAATCGAGTAAGACAAAATAATTCCGTATCTCACTAAATACTTGTCTAATTATTTTGAAATTTTCAGATTAATAAATGAAAGATTCAGGGATAATGTTTCAATTAAAATTGGGAAATCAATATTTTTCACAATTTTGAGAAATTTTAAAGTGCCGAGTCTACTTACCGCTATGAAGAGTTGAATTTTTTCTGCGAAATATTAAAAGATAGATGTTACAAACCAAAGACAAAGCCATTGCAGTTAAATAAGAATTAATGCTCTAAAACTAAAAGAATGGACTCAGTTTACCGAGTCGATTGAATGAACTTAAAAACAGTACTGAAAGGGATCCACAAAATAAACTTTAATCTGTTTATGTCTGTTATTTAGAAGCACGTCCGTTCACAGTTCCAGAATCCCATCTGTGCAGAAAAAAGCGTAAAGAGAACGAAGTCATTTATCCCTGGTCTTATATACCATGAGATTTTGATAGATAAAATATTTTTGCGGTGCTTATACACAGTGATATTTCAATAGGGATTCCCTACATATGTCGATTCTGAGAAGGAAAACACAGGGATCTTTTAAAAGAATGTGCTTACAGGCCATTTTTCTAACCCGTCACTCAAATGTAAGCAATGTGAAAGGGCGAAATGTAAGCAATTTTACAAAGCTTCGCTTGAATTAACTAAATAGAAAGAGTGGATTGAGATTAGGAAATAAGAGAATACCCTACAATCAAGTTACTGTGGGCTAAATTAGGATAAAACTTTGGAAATTAATTAGGGTTTAGTTAATATTTTAAAATATCATCACACGTTTTATATCACAGATCCAGCTAAATCATTAAATACATTTCAGCGTGGGTTATTTTTCTACAAATAGTTCACGAATTAATCACTTTATTTTATTCTTATTTTCAAGCAATAAAATAAAGAAATCGCTCTTAAAGTGATTAATTCAGACGCACGCCTTATGCCGGGTGGATAGAAAGTCGGATAATTGGTTCTAATGCTTAAAATTCCCCTGTTCGCAGGATGATACCTTCTCCGTTTCCAGCCGGAAATTAATTCGAAACTATCTCCCGTTGCCATCCGCTTGCCTTTTCCTCACTTCCTCGACACGGGCGACAACTTATATTTACTCTCCCCCAATCATCACCCCTCGCCGTTCTCAGTGCAGGAGCCTCTAAATTAAACAGTTTTAAAAGAGGAATTAATTCCCCGCCGTTCGACTGCGCACCGGGCGGGCCGAAAAAGCGAACCTGCCTCGAAATAAAGCGACGCACACCTGAAACGCACTCGGCAGGCCGCTTTTCGTTTTGAAACACTAACATTCATTCATTTAATTAGAAGCCTGTTTTCGTTTCTTGCTCCGGGGGGCGATCAGTGAGAGAGGGCTCAAAATAATTGTGGGATTTCGGAGAGAAAAAGAAACATTCACCGCTCTTGAACAACATTCGTGAGTCGACGTGTTAGGAGATTTCGAAGGATCAGTTTTGTATTCTGCTTGCTCGCTGCTTTTAAATTTATATTGAGAGATATGGACTCCCTGGTGCTGTGTACCAAAAATAGTATAACTTCGAGATATTGATGAAGGTTGAGATGGTTACTATTAATAAAAGCAGCTATACATTCTTGTTTTAAAAAACCAAAGTATGTTAGTTTAAAAAGGTCTCTTTAACGAGTAGCTTCGCTTTTTAATTTCTCTTTTAAGCAGTATTCTGATCTTGATTAGATGCGTGCTAAAAGTGGCGTTACATCGGTAAAAAGTCCATAATTAGAATAAAATATAGAATTTAACTATCAAAGGAGTAGCAATTCAAAAATAATCTTTCATATGCGTGGGAGATGTGGAAGTTAAATAATAAAAAATAACAAAAAAGAAAACAATTTTAAAAAAGAAAAAGTGAAGAAGTTCTAAATGGCTCAAGCTGAACAATCGCACATAATATTTCACATTATATTATTCCACGGGAAGTTTCGTTGAAATGTAATTAGTAAATAATAAAATTTACCGACAATACACAGCTTAAAATCTGAAAACAGAAGAATGTAAAAAAAAGAGAAAAATATAAATAAAATATAAATTATGCATAAATAGATAAATCATTTTGCATAGTATAGAGACAGTAGAGTAATCTTCAAAAAACTCGAACTCGAGATTTTGAAGAATATCCAACAGACGACCCCGAGTCTGAAAAATTCATTTTTGGAAAACATCCATCTTTCTATCTTTCTGTGACCAAAAAATTCAAAATGTTTTGAGGTAGATAGATGAAAATTGTATTACGATCTTTACAACAAACTTGAAGATTTCTATCAAATTTTGAAGCCCGTCTATCGGAAATTTTAGTGATGTCCGTCTATGCGGGAATTTGAATATAAATAAACAGAATAGTTATAAACTGGAGTGCTAGACATTTATTATTCAGAACATAGATTGAAATTCTATAATGTAGACAACTATCGAATTTTCAACGAAGTTAATTAATTAGTTGACTGTCCGTCGGTCGGTATTTTCAGAAACATATAAAAGTTGCTACTCAAAAATGCAAATTTTGGATACGATTAAAGCATGCCAGGAATTAATCGCCAAATTACTCGCCAAGGACGAAATTACAGATTCAATAAAAAATTGCTGAATTCCTGCTAAAAGTTAAGATTTAGAAATCATTGCACGCAATAACTATTAAAGTTTTGGAGGGACCACTGCCTTTGATTTTAGTAGTTATGAACGTACAATATTTTTCTTGTAAATTTAAATATGTCCTAAAAGTTAATTTTGGAGCTTCAAAACAAAAAGACCCGCAGAAATTGTTTTTTTTAATCAGAAAATTATAATATTTTAAAAGAACAATTAGCTTGATATCATAAAGGTTTTTCCAAAGTTTGAGTTATATGATCAGTAAAATTTGAAGTGTAACATTTTTTTCTGAAGGAGTTATTAACACCCAAATTACATAAAACATTGAACTGAAAACTTTAACGATCCTTAATCCTGAAGATACAGTTGGTCGCCAAATGCAGCTAATATCATAAGGAGTGTAAAAATTTTGATTATATTCTGTTCAGTTGTTCAGATGATATATATAAAACATATATACATTCATAGCCACAGTGACTTTTACTTACAGCGAAATATAAAGCTAGCAGTCTTAAATTTGACGCATATAATTCAATGATGTTAGAAATTTCATTTTAAAAGCCATTGCATTTTTCATTACATTTCATGTCATGTAACAGGATGGTGTTTTTAGTTGCGGGGGAGGGAGGTTAACTGGCACTTTCTCTGATGTGCGTCAAATTCCGAAAAAGTTGTGTTATTTCGTTTTAAAATTTCATTCTAAGCTGTAAACTCAGCTGAAAATCTTTTGCAATATTTAGAGATTATGATGGAAGAAAATATTTTCTGCATATGGTGCGAATTTTATTACACTTCATGTTCAGTATTACGTAAGAAATAGTTATTACTATGTTCCTTTTATGGAAAATATTCGTATATTCGTAGAAAAAAGAGTATAATTAGATCTATACAAGTGAACGGCACAAAAAAAAGAGGAGAAAGGGAAAATTTTATTTCTTTCGAAAAAAATGAATCTCGTTTTTCAGTGCTTAAAAGATACTTGTTTAAAAGTGAATAAGAACAAAAAAAGGTGAATTGAAGTCACCTCAATAAAATTGAAATCTGCTATCGAAAACTTCAATTTATCGTGTGAGAAAATTATTATTTTTAAAGAACATGGTATCAAATGGACAAAAATCCAGTAGAAATATATGAATTAATTGAATTAGTTTGCTGCACTTTAAAGATGTGTATAGAGTTGCTGAATGGTAAAAAGATGGAATTCAATATTTTAATGGATGACGCCTTAGCATTTAAAAAGGTTATTTCAGACTGTATATTAAATTGAATTAAAAATATTATTAAAATTGAGAACTATACAGATACAAAATTGATATCGTTAACGAAGTAGGCGTTTAAAGACATCACAAAGATTAATTGTTGGGAGATATGAAAATCAATTTCACTAAGGAAGTCACAATGATTATAACTAGGCTTATTATTAATGTAAAGTCGCCAAAGTTTAAAAAATTGGAGTGATTTCTTACCAAATGTAATCGTAACCATTTTTCATTGTTACCTCTAAAGGCTTTTTATTATCATCTCTGTTATTTATCCAGGATGGAAATATTTAGGCGAGTTTTTGGAGATTGGCACAATCTTGGTATGCCGTTCAGAGGAGTATCATGTACATGGCGGACATTCGCGTAAAGTTCTAATTTTCTGTTGGCAAAAAGTCGCCAAATGTGACAACCCTCTTTATTATTCTTACCGTGTAGTTTCTGGCATCAAAATCCAAGTATTATTATTCAGTATAAGTGTGAAGAACTGTTTAGTTGTGTCAAATCCAAAACTCCATTTATAATAGATGAAATTCACTTCACTTCATGATCTTAGCTAATGTATTTATAAGAAAATTTAAACTTAAAATTTGTTCACAAATTTTCACTTTTTTTAATATTAAAAAGAAAAATTCATACATTCTCAATATTAAATATTCGATCTTCCATTTACGAGAATATATTATTCCTTTTACGAGAGCTTTCTTCCTTTTAATTTAAAATATTTTAATTTTTTCTCAAAGACAATGCTAAGAAATCTTATTTCTCTACATTCTTTTATTCAATTATATGCATATTAGATAGATATATAGCTATAAATAGATAGAGTGAGATAAATCAGAAAAAAATTAACAATACAATAAAAAAATCACTCAATATTGTAATTAAGATAAATCCCTAAAGATTAAAAAATTAATATTTTACTCTTATATTTGTAATTATATGATTAATTATCATTTTACAATAATATCACATCATTTTGTACAATGTTGTAATTATCTCAACATAGTTGTAACAAAATATAAAAAATTAAAATGAAATCTGCTATGCATATTTCAATGTATCATATCAGAACATAATTTCATGAGCGATCAAGCATCACGCGCTCGTGCAAGTTAAATTATATTTTTATTCATTGTAATTGTTTCATTGAATGAGTCGCTTTAGTATTGCAAACGTTCCAAAACACTTTGTCTCGCATTCATTGTTTTAAAAAAATATCACACTTCCTATTTATTTCATTTCGTGTAATCACGCGCTCAAAATAACATTTTTCTAGATTTTATTTGCTGTAATCATTAATATTTCTTAACCAGAGCTTTTGCAAATGCAATAGCAACGCGTTATTAAAAGCTGATTTTTTGAGATGCTCGTGCAGATATTAAACTTTCAATTTTTTACCTACTGACTAACATTTTTATTTTTCGCCAACGGATTTTTGTTGAGGCCAAAAACCTCATCCCCAAAACAACATCACGTTCTGACATGATAATAATGCTACTGATGCATTTGATAAAATGTGGATAAAATAGAAGCAAATCTTTAAATTCTGGTAATCGACGAGCTAAGAAACACTCATGAATCCAAAATTGGAGTAAATGTAGTAAAATAATTCAAGTAAAACAATGTAATTAATAAGTTTTGTTTAGTTTTATGTACATTATATTTACAGGAAAATGTAAAAGATCATAGAATTACTTTACCTTTACAGAAATATAATTTACTCAAACACTCCAAGACAGTTTACCATTTCCAATTTTTAAAGATTCAAAATAAAATAAATAAGTTTTGATTGAAATAATTAATCCAAATAAAAGCAACTTTTAAATTCCGGCAATCAAAACAAAAGAACAATGTTTCATCAAAACGCCAAACTGTCTTTTAAGAGAAGTTTATTTTAAATAAACATTTCTTGTAACAAAAGAGAGCTTTTCTGCCCGAATGAGCTTCCCGAGTAGGAAACTTTGGAAGCCTTTTATTTGTTCCTCTAAGTTACGCCAAATAAAACTCCCATTTTATTGCCTGCAGGTAAACTGATTAAGCTTTTATCACTCGTCGTTCACATCAAGGTCCATTTTATGCTCGTTAAATCTCGAAAAAGAACGAGCGTTTCATTTTCTGGCACTTGTTTAAATTTCGGGATAATTTCGTTACATTTTATTGCTTTTGTGACATGTTGCAAACGCGTTGTTCATAGAATGTCGAATAATTAAGCGACTCCAGAAACGTTTCTAAATTTGCTTTTATCGTAAATTGCTGGATGTGAAAGTTGTATTAAATTAGTATTAGTAATGAAATTAGAAAAAAAATCCTGTATTGCAATAAAATGTTGCGTTATATTAAATGTAAAAAAATTATTGTAACAATCTGAAAAATACAGATGCTGATTCTGTAATATAATCATCTATAGACGTCTATAATCTATATAATTGTCTATAGCCGTCAGTAATGTTGGATGTTGGCACTTTTAACCAATGTCATTATCCGACGTGAAATCTCAATATCTGTTTTAGCGTCTTTAAATTGATATAGTTTTTTTAATGTTCAAATGGGCTGACTTATCGCCTTACGAGTCAATTTAAACATGAATAAAAATTGGCTATGGGATCGTAAATATTACAATTTATTTATTTTATTCAATTTACTTACTTGTATTCAATCGCTATATTTTCACTTCATTTAGAAGTTATTGCTAACATTTTTTCAACGAATGTTTTATTTTATATTTTACAACCCATTCCTTTCCACTAATGAATAATTATTTTTTTAATACTATTCTTTCTTTCTGTAATGCAACAAAAGTCAATGGTCCAAGGTCTGCCATTTTTAATCTTTTAGTTTCGCTGATTCCTTAGATTAGAGCGCAAAGCAGAGTGATGTCAGTCAAGTACAGGATGGTTGTAATTAAAGTGCAAGTGTTTGAAAAAACTCTAAAAATGGAGTATGGTGAAGAAACTTTTTATTTGTTATATTTAGAGTATGAGAAAAATAAATTATGCAATAAAAAATATAGTTCAGTTTTTTTTGGTGGCGTTTTAGTTATTAAATTTTTTTTCTTCCTTTTCTAAGTCAAAATGCTTACTACTTCAATTTTAAAAACATTTTGCTGATAAAAAAATAATGTGTCTTGGATATGAAGTCATTTAAAGAAATGGTACAGCCAAGAAATCTCAAATTGGATATCAAACATTCTATTAAGAGCAGTTAGTGTTAAATGAAAGCACTTTTACAATGAATAAAAAACATTTTTTCGGGCGATTTTCGATTATTTACCTAAAAACAAATATGAGGTTTTGCGCGAATCATATTTATTATGTCATCTAATCAATTTATATGTACTTTTCTAATAACTAAACATGAAACATGAGCAAGTTTCGTTTATGAAAAAAAAATTAAATTGTATAAGAAATTGAAAAAAGAAGCCTGTTTATCCAAAAAAGCCAAACGATCTGTTAAAAACAATTTCTTTTAAAATAAACATTTCATGTAAGCGAAAGGAACCATTCATTGCCTGATTACGTCTTGTAAACACTGCGCTTGTACAACATTTTATTTGCTCTTTAAAAATTACTCGTAAATATAACTTCATTTTATAGCTTTCAGTGATGCCTTATTACGCTTTTATATCTCGCCATATGCATTAAGATTTCCGTTATCGCCCGTTATGTCTTTTCATCTACTCAGGTAAAAAAAATTCACTCCGTGAGATTTGTAAGTATCAGGTGGATTCAGACGATTTTGTTTTAACCCGTGACTGGAGATGGAAGTCAAAATGACTGCACGATGTGCATTTGCTCTGATTATCACGTGGTATTTTGTCCTTCAATATAATCATTTCAGTACCTTCAAGTTGTTCGCTCAGCGGTATGTTGGCAAAAGCCTAAGTACGAACACGTGCACATAACCGAGTTATTCTTTTTCCTTGTTTTTGCTGCTATTTTCGGAGTCATTGACTCTGTGCCTCTGAAACTGCGTTTAATTTGAATAAAGCCAAAGGAATAAAGGAGTGTTCTAAAAAATTATTTTAAAATATTGTATCCTTAATTTTTGTTTGCTAAACTCTAAGTTATTAACATTAGTATCATTCCGCAATATCTAACCGAAGTAAATATCCATGAAAAATTTGTTTAGGTTCTTCTTATAACATCTTTCCAACATTTAATAACATAACATATAACATTTTTTTAAATATTTTTGGTAACTACACGATTTATAGAATGTATTGGTTTCCCAAAATAAATTCCAATGACGTTTAGAAAGGAAAAAAATTCCTTTCTAAATGTAATTGGAATTTATTATAAATAAAAATATTTTTAAATTTTTGCAGACCATTGGTTTGTTGCATTTTATTCAGATCTTTGTGAATTGGAATTCTTTCTTTGAACATTTTTTTTCCAACGGTGCTTTTTTATTAAATGACGTTTTTACAGGATCGTTGTGTGTTTTGAAGTTTTAATCTCTCACTCGTCTTTTATAGGAAGTTTTATTATTATTATTACCATCTGATTGGCTCAGCATAGCCAGGAGAGGCTCTTTTTGCCAGAAAACCAAAACAGCCAACCAATCCAAAAAAGGGAAAAAATAATAACTACAATGGAGTCATTTTGACTCCATGTCTCGGACAGCGTGAAAAAATTCATGTCTGTAATTGCGGGCTAAAACTTCTGAAACAAAACCTGTAAAGTCTGATACAGCAGAATGTGATAAAATTACGTGACTTTGAAAATGTTTATTCTTTTTTTTTAACTTTTTTATTGGATGACGAGGGATGTATAGAAGAAATATTTCAAATTTTAAACACGAAATATTGGCGAACCTTCACGTTTCAAACCTCGAAAAATACATTTTTAGCACAATATCTGTAGGTCTGTGACATAGAAAATTAAAATAATAATAATAATATAGACAAATGAATTAAAATAAACATAAACTAAACTAGACAGATGAATTTTGACAATTGGACTCTAAATTTCACTCAGAGAAAGTCTGCCTGGCTGTTCAATTACAGGATTGTTCGATAAAACTACAATTTAAGAAGCTAGATGAATAAAATGTGGTGCACAGGTTTAACATTTAAAAGGTAAGCTCTTAATTTGAAATTTTGAACCAAATTTCTGAAAGGAATGAATTGGTATTTCTTGTATGTGAATACTATATCCACGTTCCAATAGCGCAATTCATAGAGAAATTATTTTATTACAATGAAATTGTCTTAACACTGCATACGCATGATGAATTATCCTTAAATACACAATCACATGAAACATATCATTTTCAGGCTTATTTTATTGACCTTAACTTTATGTTTTAACGTAATACTTCAAACTGATGCAACTGTCTAAATTATGAAAAACTTTATTTATTTTTATGTGTTATAATATTATTATGGGAAAATATGGCGTTGTTTTGCTTTGATAGCTTTGAAGCCTCAAAATGCACCCGAAAAAAGGGGCGATTTATCGCTTTTGTTGCATTATTTTTTTTTCTTTTAGGGTTATTTGAAAATAAAGAAATGGCACATTTGGTGACTTATCACAAAAAAGTGGCATTTTTAAAGCTATATGCATGCCCACCATACACCTCATTCACCTGCCTGGCCAATAAAAGGCAGGCCCGTAAGAAATTATCGCCAGTAGAAGCACAGAGAAGAAAATCTGAATGAACGCGAAAGAGCTGGTGAAGTTTCGAATCAAAAGTTCATGTGATTTTTTTTAGCTGTTAAAAAAGGTTTTGGAGCGAGAACGGTTTTGAGATTTTAATAACAACATGCTTGATCTAATAGTCACGTGATTGTTTTAAACCAGTTTTAACTGTTTTGCACACAAAAAATCTGGCCTCGAGAAATTTTTTTGAATTCAACTAATTTTGAGATGTTCAGAAATCATCGCTTTTCTAAATATTAATGATTGTAAACTATTTGAGTCCTTTGAGAGCCTGACGTTTTTTCTGTCGAATTGATGCCACGTGATATAAAAAAATAGTACTCTCAGAAGATAATTTGAAATGTATGATGGCAGATTTGAAATTTTTAATATGTATTTATTTTTCAGAAAATCAACCTAAAACAAATACACATTTTGATTTTTTGGAATAATAAACTAGTCCTTGTATTAAGTGAATAATTTTGAATCGAATTGTTTTTCCGAGTGAAAAGGGTTAAAACCATTTTATACAAATATCTCTATTTCTTACATCATTTTCTTAAATAAATAATTTTTTTCATAAATATTTGAAGCGTATATGTTCATTTGCCGACATTTGCTTAATTTTTGAAACCCAATCAGGTCGATAATTGCCTATATCTTTGCTCCAATGTAATACTATAAGGAAACGGAAAAGAAATCGAAACACGAAAAAGATTTCAAAATTAAATTTAAAAAAAAAAGACATTAATGTATTTGTCTGCCGCGAGAGTGAAATGGACTCCGCTGTTTCCACAATCGATTCGATGATCGCTTAAATATCAACGATTAACATGACATTGTTCATAAATTGAAGCATATCTGTAATTGCGTGATTCAAAAGCCATTCAAAACGCTATGCAGTGCCTTTCGTCGGATTACATTTGACACGCTATACCATCAGTTGTAAAAGCACACTATCAAATTTTTTTTATTTTATTTTATATAAAATTTTCTTATTGTTTTTATGACTGTACGTTATTTTGCTGTCATTAGAGATAAATTTTGAAAATTATGTACAAACCTTACGAATCAAGTATAAGTTGTTATTCTGTGATATTTTGGAGATATTCAAATAACGATTGAATTGTTTTTGGCGACATATTTCAGCTTTTAAAACCTTATCACTCAATTCTTGGTAATAATTTCCAAATATTATTGCCTTTATTGATCCCATCATATTTTAAATTTCGTTTTTTTTATTTACTTTCTTGTACATGTAGTACTGAAAAAGTATAGTAATGGTCAAAAAAATTTGAACTTGATACTTTGACAAATCTTTTCCTAAAATCATTTCCACATTCCTCTCTTTCCCACTTCCACTTCCCAAGAGAGAAAGATACATTTTTGAAAAATGTCCATCAGTCTGATTGCAACCAAGATAATTCAACAACGCTTTGAGCTAAACGAATGAAATTTGGTACATGGTCTTTACACTATATTTTTAGATCTCTATTAAATTTTGAAAAAAAAATCAATTGTGCAGTGCAAGATGTTTAAATATAAGTTAAAAGGATAACAACAAAACAAAGAGATAGATAAATAAAATTTGGGACATAGATTAAACATTTATGATGTAGATATCCATCAAATTTTGTGCCAAATTCGACAAAGGGTTGACTGTCTGTCGGTCTGTACTTTCAGAATCATGTAAATGCAATGCAACAAATTATACAAAATTTAGTATAAACTTTTGTCATCAATTATAATTATTTTTGTGACGAGTTTAAGTTTGAAACTGCAAGGAAAAAACGGGCCTAAAACATGAATTCGGTTTTTGGATACAATTACCATCATGCTAGAGTACTATTATCATCATGCATGCCAAAAAATTCGCCATGGATGTAGTGAAAAAGCTAAATTCATACCAAAAGTAAATAAATATTTCGTAACTAGTGTGCTTCAATTTTATCCAAGGGGTTCC
Organism: Argiope argentata; assembly: GCA_026289955.1. Lineage (NCBI taxonomy): Eukaryota > Metazoa > Arthropoda > Arachnida > Araneae > Araneidae > Argiope > Argiope argentata. The sequence continues at coordinate 96,041 of JAOUZG010022945.1, forward strand.
CTAGGATAACACTTAACCCTTAATAACCTAGAGTTTCAATTTTGATACCAATCTTTTAAACCGAATGTTCCCATTACTTTATGTAGATATCAAAGTCACACGAAAAATGAAAGGGGAAGACCCAGTACCAACAGTCGACAAGACAAGACAGTACCTTCTAAAAGACCCCGGACAGCTGTGCAAGTACTACCCTCTACTGACGCGCGTTGCGATTGTATTGGTCATGAAAAAATATTTACGGGTCCTAGAAATAAGTGTAAATTTAATAATTGTAGGTCCTGGTTCTGTAAAAAGTGTAAAGTGTCGTTATGCGATAGTAAAAACAATCAATGTTTCGCATTATTTCATGCATAGGTATATCTGATTTCTTTATGGCGTTAATGCCTGAAGTATCAAAATTGATACCTGTTTTTTTTTTCTAAATAAATATGTAAAATAAATATTGTGATTTTTTTAGCTATTTTTCCCTTCATCTAGACCCTCAAGCAAACACAGTAATATTAAAAATAAATCACTTTCGTAAATCAGGCTACTAAGGGTTAATTAGAGAGTTGCAAGAACGTTTAGGGGAAACCACCACCCCTAGTTTTAATTGCTATTTATTACTGAAACCTTGTTTTTTAATTTGCGCTGAGATCTATGAATTTCATCATTACAATGTATCATAAATTTGATAAATATTTCTTTTAAAAATATTGGCATATTGATATTATTATAAAATTTTATAATCTCAATTATTCATTTGACTATTATAATTTTTATGTCTTTAATTTAAATTAATTGCTTTATTTAATCAAAATTATAATTCACTAATAGAAAATCTAAGAAAAAATGCATAGTTTCCCTCCTCCTTGCTTGGCATCGTTATTTTAAAAAAAGGCAGTGATACTATCCCCTAAAAGCTAATACGTATTTTTTGATCAACACCGAAAAAATGTTAAGATTTTGAGGAAAAACGTATTATTTTTGAAATATTTTGTATACATAATTCTCTTTATTGCTTAGTTTTTCGCTATGCAACTGAGCATGTAAATTAAATAAACTTTAAAAAAAATTTGCATTAGTCCTATTAAAAATTCTTAATTACAATTAAAATTTCATAATTTTTGTGATCGATAAATATATAAGAAAAATATTCAAATCTTAAAAAATAAAATTTAAATAAATAATGAATGTAAAAGCTATTTAAATACATTATTCATATCCGTAACTTTTCCAAACTTAGTGCTGTCAAGGCAGAAGAAGAAAGCTGTAGTTTATTGGAATCAGAATATCGAAAAACGAATATTTTTCAAAACCTTTTATAACTGCATAATCTGCAATAATAAGTGCTATCTTGACAACGCATTCTAATAAGAAAAAATTGATTTAACAAATATAAGCATATTATATTTTTATGACACCTGTTCAAGGTTATGCTCTAATTCTAAAAACTGTTTACCTGCCTTACTTAGATTAAATCTTTTACTAATCGTCAATCAGTAAATTGTGATTTAGATAGACCAAATTACTTAACATTATTTTTATTTTATAATTTTCCCCCTCATTTAACTTTCATTCACAAAATCCACAACAGGAATTTGAATGAATGTTTTGCACTTAAATTTCTCTCGCTCACCATTCAAGACGGTGCCTTCATTTTAACTTTTGTTTTATTTATTTTTAGAAAATTTTTGATTGGTAACAGTTTCTTGCATTATGTCAAAAAGATGCAGATTCCTTTTTCAGGAATACTCAACTTAAAATAGTTTCATGTATTTGTTTTTAGGAGTAATAAATAGGTTCCCATATTAAGTGAAATATTAAGCATCGAACTATATAGTGAGAAGGGTCAACTTATTAAAAATTCGCTTCCAACTGTTTTATTAACATTTTATCGAATTTTTTGAAAGTCACACAATTTCAAGTCAAAGTCTTCTTCAAACGAGCATCTAAGTTTCACGACATCTCAAAAAGAATAATTTCTAATTAAATAAGTTTGAATAATTAATTTCTTCACGCTCTTAAAATATTCAAATTTATTCTTTTAAATTATGCAGGAAATACGTTTTTTACTACTATTTGCTTGCCACATTTTTTTTTCTTTCCGAAATTTTTTGTTTTTTTCAAAAATACTTTGGAAACGTAGGCAAACGATTGACACCCTAACCAAAAAAATTAAAAATTAAAACATGCATTCAATGCTGGCAGTTTAATTGTTCTGCTGTTTTCCTCCTATTTGTGCAATTAAAAAAATTGTTTATCACTACGGTAAACTCTACTTAAATAAGTTAATAGAAAGCATGGGAAAGGAATCCAATAGCCACGTCCAATTCTATTTATTTTGCGACTTAAAGCAACATACATTATGAGATAACTCTTTCAATAAAAAGATTAATTTAATTTCACAGTTCAGCAATGCGTTAATAACTTATTTTAGGTTTATATTTATACATTTTAAAAATTCTGTAAATATATTTGATTTTTAATTTCTCACATACGAAATATATAGAACATATTTTTATCAACAAAAAGTTTTAATTCTATATTTTTGACAAATTTACAATTTTTCTTGACCTCTCTGGGTTCTAAAAACTTATTTTTGAAAAATATCTGTCCTTCTGTCTCTAAAAACAGTAACTCAAACACGCTCTGATCTAAAAGGATGACATTCGGTACACCGTCTTCACAGCGAATTCATAGAATTCTATCACATTTTGGGAAAACTCTATTATGAAGAAGTGTGTCTTTTTTATCTTATTTAATCAATCTGACTGATTGACTGTGTTCGAATATAAATCAACACAGTAACTACAAAATGAAGAGAATGAGATGCGCAAATTCCGGTAGAAAGATTAAACATCTATTACATAGATGGCAATTAACTTTTGAGCCAAATCCAACGAACAGTTGTATGTATTTTGAAACACGTAAACACGATAACTGAAAAAACTCAACCTTAAATACATCAAATTTGATACATGATTTTGTGACTGTAATTGTGATTCTGTGTCAAATTGGATTTCCAATCGTTTACAAAAAAGTCCGCGTAAAAGAGAAATGCACATTTAATAGAAAATTTGCGAGAAAGTTTGGGTGAAACAAATCTGACCGGTTATTTATCGTTTATAACATCAGTCTATGCGAATTCACGTTTGTACACAATATTATTGAAGGAGATGCTTTGTTTTGTCATTTTTTAGTGATTAAATGAATACACAATCAACAGATCGTAGTATCGTATTAACAGACAAAGTGCTAATAAGTGCAAATATTTTACTATTCCTATAATTTATATAAAATATAAGTTATTTGACAAGTAACAAATAAATCTTTTATATTCGGCCTGTTTGCAGTCGTCGGCGACTGCTAAGTCACAAACTGAGATTATTTATGTAAGAAAATTGCATATTATTTGCATATTTAGTCTTATATTTGAAGCAAATTTATAGCTCAATAGTAAGGATCGTGTGCAAGACTTTCTTTTTTTTTAACTGTGGGTATATTTCATAGTTACTGCATTCGCATATACCCGTATACTTAGTCGGGTTTCAAGAAATATACGTGACTCTGCAAGAAATTTCAAAATCATAATTTGAATACAGAAAAGTCTGAAAGATTCAACAACATAAAATTCTAAAGACTGAATTCTTATAAAAGATTTTTCATGAGGAAATAATTTAAAAAAATCATAATACAACTTATACATATAATATTAGTTATTAATCAATGACTAATATTATATAAGTTAATATTAGTTACAAAAAAATTAAATAAAGACTGAAACTCGTGTCTTTCCAAATTCCCCACGAAACATAATATTAAAAATACATTTAAAAAATATTTATACAGGAATCCTTCCATAAAAAAAACAAATGAATATAGAAAAAATAGAAAAGGAAGAAAACTGGCAATATTTCACTAATATCGGCAATTTTCCTGTACAGGAAAAACATAACATATTACAATTAATGGATAAAAAAGACCTTCCCATTTTACCATTTTTTTATTTTCTCTATTGTTAACTAAATCTTTTAACTCGCGGATAAATCCTTAGGAATATATTTATTTGAAACAAAAATATGAAAAAAATCGTGGATTAAAAATATTTTACATCCGAAACATAAAAAAGTGTTCGGGAACTTGGAATAAGAAAATTCTTAAACAAAATATCTGTATATATATCTACTTCAATACCCAGAAATGGCACATCCTCATCGAACACTCTTTTCAGATAGTAAAATTTATGCATCACAAAAATACCAAATAGTAGGAAATACGGACAGTAAAAAACAACAGAATGCGTGTATGTATTAGAAAATACATGATGACATAAATACATAGGAATTTTAGAATTTATAAGTAAAATATTGTTATAAAATTACAAAATACATACTATTTATTAGTAATATTATAATCCTACGATTAATTCATGTCCTAAAAAAAGTAAAATAAAATGCTCAACTCAAATTTTTTTTATATCTATTCTTTCACGCTGTTCATCACACTAAATTTAACAACATGAAAACAGCGCATATAGAAATCTTTTAAATCTTGTCGTTGTCATTGTATTTATAAAATATCTGTAAGACACATATGTTAAGAAAACAGGTGTGTTTAAAGAGTTTCTAAAATTCTAGTTCAGAAATTGAAGCTAAAATATTTACGAACATAGCATTTGAATTTTAACAATATTTAAGGACATTGTAGGATTTGAATCCGATCGTATAAATAATATAAAACATAATTGTAAAAATTGTAATGGCAATCATTTACTGAAATTACTGAAATAAGCCAATATATAAATCATTATCAATATGCTCGTTCAAGTTGGAGGTTTTAAAAATTGTTTCACATATTGTCTTACAGCGTTTCTTGTGCATATAATTGGCCTTTATTAATATTAATATTAAATATAATTATTTTTCTCTCTGAGGACTCTGTTTTACGTTATATGAAATTTGATCCTGTGATATCATATAATAATTGATATGACAAGTATTTCAACTTCGATACTATAAAGGAAATTTTTAAACATAAATCCTTTCATTAGCCGTAAAGTTACTGTTCGGCTTATCTGTAGTTTCATATATTCTTCAAACTCATATTGCACATAAATAAAGAGATAACACAATGCAACAAAACACGAGAAACAAAGATAACTCACCTTAAAAGCGACGTCATAAGGCTCCAAACTGAGCGACGGCTTCAACACTAATCCATTCTTCTCCGGGACTTTAGCACCCGTCACTTGATTGGCACTTGTCACTGCATGAGAGGCCGCGGGGGCATTTTTGGTCGTTTTCTGGGACGAGTTGTCATCCGAGTCATCCGAAGAGTCACTGTAGTCTCGAGACAAACGTCTGTGTATGATTCTTTGGCCGTCAGCCATTTGGCCCGAAAAACAACAAATTCAGAAAAACTTTTTATTACGATATTCGAAAATATCGCTGCAAACGATTTTGAACCCGAGGCACCTGTGGAAGGAGCTTCAAGGGTGGGAGATTTAAAAGCCCAGAGCAGCCGGTGTGTATGACAGATGTGTGCACAGCAGCGGGCTCCTCGCGTTTACACACACGTGCAGCGTTTACTTTTACGTCTTCTGTGCCAACTGTTGCATTTCTTCCGTCCGACGTGAATCCGAGATAAAATTGCTTTGGTGGCGCCATCTAGGGAAGATAAGCGTAACCAGCCAACTGTTGATTCTTTACGCCCAGATGACTGTGACATGGATAGATGCATTGGGGAGGGAGGGAGAAAAAAAAAGAAATACAGGCTAAGATATGGGCAGTAGAGAAAAGGGGAAGGGAGGACCCTGGAGTTGTGCTGTTGATTAATGATTCTTTTTGACATAAAATCTAGGTAAATAGCCTTTCTTTATAATTAAATACGCCTCCGATTTCTTTTGCAGTCGATTGCAAAAATTTTATATATTTACACAGTGTTCGAATTTCCGTTTAAAAAGAACTGGTGAATGCAAACATAAAAAAAGGAAGAAAATTCTTCTTTGCCACATAAATGTAACTTTTGTTTTTCTTCCGTACGAATAAATTTTTATTACTAATCGATAGGAATATTTCGTAATTTAGGGTAATTTGAGGCATTGACTACGCATGCAGATAAAAGTATATAATAGCCGAACATAAAAACTTTCTTCTTTTATATTATCCTCAGAATCGTTTAAATTTTGGTTATTTATACAATAAATGCTATTTCTACCGAACTAAGAGATACTCACTGACAAAAATGTTATATCTCAAATTAAAAAAATGATTTTGACGGTTGTGCATATATTTTTAAAATGTATACATATTTATATTCGAAATAAAAGGCAGATAAGAAAAACGTGCTTTCTGTCTATCTGAATCGTGCATAATTGAAGAGAACATTTTTATCTGGAGAGGATCTTTCTACCCTTTAAATCAAGGATGAAGTCCTCTAATAAGTTAATAAGGGTGATAGTATTCGTTTTATTACTATTTCTTTGCCCTTTTAAATCTGTAATTGTATTTGCAGTTGGTTTTAGTAATGTTTTACCTTGATCGTTTAACGGCAGTCATTAATTGCGTAATGAAAACAAAGAATAATGTTTCAGCGTGTCAGTTCTCTGTTACCATTTTGAGCGCTTGCCAATTGTACGAAGCTTTTGCTGCGTAATAGAATAAATATTCATGAAAGTTCTCACACTAATTTGCATTTCTCATGGAATCCTACTTCAACAAATATAACAAACTATTAAATCAGAGCTAATAACTTAAATACTTGCCTCTATTTATTTTTCCATGATCTTTTTGTTTCATATTTTTTAGCATTAACGTATAAAAATTAGTAAGAAAAAAATATGTTTCACGAAACCCTTTTTATTGAAATTTCTTGAGTAACTTTTAAAAAAGATTTAACTTTTTAAATTTTAAAATTGTTTCATTTTTTCTTACTTTTCACTATTTAAATTACAACATTAATTTTTAAAGAAAAATGGGAGCATGAATATTTTTTCATCTATTCGTTAGGAAACTACGAGACATTAAAAAGTGTAAAATGATTTTCTTTCCTAAATGGAAGATTTTAGAAAGAACCGTATTCCAATAAACTTTCGGATTTCATAAGAGCATTCATTCGTATTTTGAGTATAAATACGGCCAACTTAAAACTTTCTTGGCTTTCTCTGAATGTATTCTGTTCATGTATTAACCACTTTCTGGGCAGTTTCTCTTTTCTTCTTTTGTTTGTTTTGCTATGTTTATTGGCACAAACACCATATTTGGCTGTGCTGCGCCATTCAAGTGGAAATAAACTCATTAATGCGCAAAAGTAAATAAACCAAAGTGAAAACACTTAAAGTATGAAGCAAAAATTAATGTATACTAATCCATGAGAGCAAATGAACCAAGAAAAACTGCTTAAAAATTAATTCGTACTAAATTTGTTGATTTATGAAAGCAAATAAACCGAAATGAAATTGTATGAAGTATGTTGCAAAAATAAATCTTAACACATAAAAGCAAATGAACCAATATAAAACCGCATAAAGTACAATTTAAAAATAAAATCAATATTATTAAAATAAATACAATAAAAGAACCAGTAATAACTGCATAAAATATAAAGCAACAATGATATAACAAAAAAATTTTAAAAATAAGATTACAACATAAAAACAATGTTGCAGCAATATTATTTGATCAAAACAAATTTAAAATTTAAAATAGCGCTAAATACAAGCATAATTTGTTAAAACTTTTTTCAATTATTGAGGTAGTATTTCTCTTACATGAGTCTAATAAAGCCAATGACGGCGGATGAAAAGGCCTAATGTGATGAGAGCTAAAAAAAAAAGGGCATTCGACTAAAATATATGTAATGTTAGCGTTATTTTTCTCAGATTCAAGTAAAAACAATATTTGTAATTTTAAATTTATTAATTTTTTATACCTTGTACTAAATTGAATTGTTTGCTGTAGAGTTTCTATGCTATGTTTCCATTGTTTGGTAACTAGAGTATGAATGGAGTTCAAACGTTTTTCTTTTCTTTTTTTTTCTTATAGCTTAAATTCGTTTCATTTGGAGGGGCACCACGTAATCGAGGATAAGAAGCTTCAGGTATGATGGTTGATTCTTATCACCCTGGTTGGTAAATGAAAAGGTGAATGTCTGGCTCCTTCCATCAATGAATTGATGGCGGGACGTACTTCCTCAGGGAAAGTTTGTACCGTGGCTGGTGATAACCATTGAGGCTCAACCACAATTCCCTCCAGTGTTGCTGTTTCGGAGCGCCTATCATTCAAGTTTTTCCATGTGCCTTCAGACAAGTGGGAGTTGACAGTTTGTGGATTTTATATGATTCAATATTATTATATTATTCTATATTTGTTATTGCACAACTTCAAAACGGGTAGCTATTCATGAATGTTTCGTAGTGACTCGTTCATTGTCACTGTAGTATACTTCTGGTGTATTAATATAATAATTCATTCATTTAATTTTACATCCTATACTTAAATCTGTCATTAATATAATAAAGTTCATTTTAGAGTCTTCCATATTTAAGTCAAATGTATTTTTTCCTGAAAACACTTCCTGGCAGAAGTGAATGTCTGCAACAGTTCATTCGAAGTTTGATTCTTTTCAAAGTTTTGAAGTTTGTTTCTTTGTTTCTTTTCAAAGTTTATGAAGAAAATAAAAAAGTTTTGTTGGAAATATAGTGGGGTTTTTTTCAAAGTTTTGAAGTTTGTTCCTTTGTTTCTTTTCAAAGTTTATGACGAAAATAAAAAAGTTTTGTTGGAAATATAATGGGGTTTTTTTCCTTCCAGCTAGTATAATTAGGTAGTTATATTAACATCACGTTTAAAAACAATATTGGGGATGGAAATAACTTAGCTTGGGAGGACGTTTGGTTCACGACAAGGAATTTAGCATGCACCAAGCCCAGGTAAATAACGGATCTTTTGGGAAATACTGGTTTCCAGGCTGTAATTCTAAGGCCTTTGTCAGATACATTATTAAGCTGTCATGGCCCTTACTTTTCTTGTAAAAACAATGGAAAGGGATTTTGAAAGTTATTCTGGCCTGCCTTAAAATTTTAATACAAATAGAAAAAACAATTATTGATAAATAAAAATCATTAAGAGTATTCCGCAGTTTATTTTTTAAAAAATAAGAAACGAACACCTTACATATGTATTTATATATTTTTTTTACTTTCACGATTATTTTTTATGTTCAACAGGTGTTTAGTAAAGTAAAGTGTTCAACAGAAGTCGGGTAATTTTATATTCGAAAATTAAGGAAATGTAAAAAAGATTTTAAATAAAATTAATTAAAAATTAATAATCATTTGGTTAGCTTCTTTGCTAAAACGTATTCATATAAAATATAAAAAAATTGTATATATTGTATATATTAAATATATATAATTGTATATATTAAATTAATATATATAATTGTATATATTATATAATTGTATATATTAATATTATATTTTTAATTACTTAGTGATGGTAAAGTGGGCTTAGCTGAAAGGCATATACAGGATTTCCATTTGAATTTACAAGCCGTCACTGATAAGGCTCAGTTATACCAAAACTAAATTAAACATATGCTAAGGTGTATTTTATTAATGCAAAATAGATGTTATTTGCTAGGGGGGATTGAAGCATGATGGTTATTTAAAACTGAAAGCGACGTTTTTGGTACTGCCTCGTTATTCTGTAAGGAAAATCATTTTCTTGGCACTGTATTTTGTTTCGAATTGATTATTCTCTTGGTAACTCATACCATTCTCTCCTATCTCAACGAAGCTCGAATACTAACTATCATAAAATCTTCCGCCTTCTTTAACATTTAGAGTTAAAAAGTATATATTCTGAAAACTCCTGCTGCTATTTCAGAAATTGGCTTCGTTTTCCAAAAACATCGTTTGGCATTCGACCTTTGTCAAGACACATTTTTATCTCAAAATTTATTTTTAAGTCATCAAGACGCATCCTGAACAATTGTATTTGCTATGATTGGTTGCATTCACATTCGTCCATATTTACGTTAAAAATAGAATAATACGTGACAGATTTCAGTATTTTAAGGCAGCAGATAATGCACATTCTGAGACAACACTTTATTAAAAATTGGTGAATATTATTAACTAGTGAATTCAGTTTCAAATTTCTATTAAATCTTGATTATTTATTACTTAATCAAGATTAATCCGTTTTATTTTAATAACTTGTTGAAATTATAGTCGTCTAGGAATAGAGGTGGCGCGTCTTCCCCGTCGTCTAAGCCTCCCACATTCGTGTTCTGGTTCGGGTATGTTCTATCTGTGAGGTATGTGATTGTGCCCCACCCCCAGCCCTGTAAATAGGGGTTGTGCAAATGAATGTGACGCAAGAAGTGCCTAAGCCGTATTCTCGACAATAGCTGGCGCTGCTGAAACAAGAGATGCTCACTAAGTTTAAATCGCTGACAGATAACTGTCAGCAGTCTTGTAAAGGGCCAGTCTTGTAAAGTCGCAACAACTTAGTGAAAATGCCTTTGTCCTTATTTATCTATCGGGACTCCAAATTTCTGTCCTGTATCCAAATTTGTACATCACAAATTTGCAAAAATTGCTTCCCTGCGAGACGAACCAATAGTAATAAACCGTTGAATTCAAATCAAGAGAAAATAATTTTGAGCATTTTTACGCTCTTTTGATAGTAAGTAGCAATTCTGTTATTGCTCCTCTGTTTATTGTAGTTGCTATTCTTGGGTGCACTTAGATGGAATTTCTTTTACCTGTACATCGTTTTTTCCTATAGAATAATTCATCGTTATTTGACATTTAACTTGTGTCGACTTTTCCAACATCCGTCCACCAAACAGATATTAGATTTTATGTAGCAATATTACTCAAGCAGACGTGAAGTGTTTGTAAATATTCCAATTGCCAAATTATAAAAAATGAAGCGTATAGAAGTCTGACCTATTATTCTTGTTAAATTGTTAATTTTATTCAAATATTTTAAAATTCATAGAATCTGCATTTTTTATAAACTTATTTATAAGGCATTTAGGCAAATAAATTTGTTCTAATCGACTTGCTTGTGTTTGTTTCTCTACCTATATACCTTAGGCAGTGTGCCGAGTTAGAAATCCGTAACTGAGCATAATTATTAATCACTCTAACTGTTAAAAAAAGGTTACAACTTGATTTAATGCAATCAGTTAAGCTGAATTTTATTTTATAATGAAAGAAAAAAAGAAAATCTATTAAGGCTAATTAAAATTATTTAAATTTAATTATTAAAAAAAATAATATATAAATATCTTTATCGTAACGTGAATAATCTCAGGAATTACGACACAAACAATATATTGAAAGACCTTCATGTTAGATTTTTTTAACCTATCGTAAGAAGTCCCTTTCTCTCACCTGATCTTATTAATAAACATCTGAATTTAATTGAGTTCCTAATTTCAAGTTAACTATTATGATATATTTCTGCTGCGCCTTTTGATGATGCGTTTTAAATATTTTGAATGATATACTATTTATTCTTTAAATTAGTTCAACATTATAGCATAAATACAAGAAAAATTCCTTAGTACATTATACGAGCTCCTGCTAACTTTTGTATCCTGTATTCAAGGATTTCGACGACTCCTGTATTCAAGTATTTAGCTCTAATCGTGGCCCAACAAAAACTTTTAAATCGTTAGAAATAGGCTATATATCTGCGGTCTTTAATGATGCAAGAATTTGTACTCTATGTTTCCGGAATCAAAAAATCACAAAGTATTAACCTTTATATAGTTTTCAATTTTTATTAATCATATTAAGTAAAATATCCTCGACACATTTACATTTTAAACGAAAGAAGTTCCCCAATTCAACGAGAGAAGCTATGAAGCTTTTGTTATTTCTATGTTGGGCAATTTATAAGACCGCTTTGAATTTCCTCTATCATTTAAATAGCGACGTTTGCTATAGATGACAGCTGATTGGTTTAATATTTTGAAATTTGGAGTTTCATAACTCGGTCAGTTTCAATCTCAAAGGTTTAGAATTTTTTGTTTAAAATGTTCATGAACTAAAATTACTTTATTAAATTGATTTAAAAGTTCGAGGAATTGAATTATGTGGCTATGCACATAAGTGTATCAGAGATAAAGTATTGATTAGGATTTAGCACTCATTTTTCTCGGGTTCGATCACGTGTTTCCAATTCAATTAGATTTCGCGTTTAACATTAAACGAACCGTAGTATATTATTTACAACTTTACAGGGAAAAAATCGCCTAGTGAAGTTTGGTTTCCCAGGTACTATTAATATAATAAGCAAGTACAAAATTCAGTATGCTCTATATAAGAAAAATTATGTCAAAAGTGTACACTTTTTTGACTTATCCTCGTATAATGTTTTCGTTTTAAATGCTATCCTAGTGTAAAAATGAAATTTTAATGAGGGGGAAATTAACAATAATAATAAAATAACTTTAAAACGTAGAAGATTCCAGTGAAATCCCTATACGAAACAGAAAATAGAAAAGGTTCGTTCGAAGAAAGGTTTAATCTTACCGTAAATCCAATTCCTACGGTTGCAGAGAAGGATCCTGTGTGGAATTTCCCCTGATCGAATTGCACTAGTAAGCTGGTTTTGCCCACGCCACTGTCACCCACCAGGATTGTCTGAAGGAAAAAAACAAAATGCATAAATTAGCACGCAAACAACTGTCAACACCACGTTACGTTAAATCTATATGTTATTTGTAAATGGAAAAAAAACTAGTCTTTTATACTAAGTGTTTAGAGGAGATTTTTAAAGAAATTTTGAAAAACATACAAAAATATATTATTAAAAAAAGTTGGTATGTTTTTATGGAACTCTTGTAAAAAATATAATACAAAAAGATACACAAATATGTAATCAAATTTGTATTAACGAATTATATACATAATGAGCAAAACAAACTGCAAAAAAGTGACTAACTTAGCGAGCGATGTTTCACAGAATAAGTAATGAGGAAATATCTTGACTTTATGTTCTTATTCATACTAAGCATTCGTTTAAAGAGAACACTTGTAGCTGCATAGAATATATGTTGGCCTGAGAGCGTTGTTGAACTCGATTGAAAGGCGTGCATCTCTTTAAAAAAATCTCTGTTAACAGCATTTTATTTTCGTGCATATCTTGTGCCAGTTCAAGTCGACTGTCACAGATTAGGACATCTCTCTCAAGACCAGCATTTCGTGCCACGTCTTAAACATTGATTACCGTTCTTCAACTGAACGTTCAGATAAAAAACGAAATAACAAAAATTCCTTACACTACAGAAACGCCAGATACGGGCGTGAACCGCAAACGAAAAGAGTTTGGGCAAGCATCTGCGTTGCCTTAGTTAAAAAGATTTTGTCTCTGGCAAGATCATAGGGTGAGGAGAGGATAATAGCGCAATTGATAAGCTGGTGTTTAACATAACCAGAACTATCAAAGGGAGGAGTGGTGATTCAAACAAGAGGTGATTTGATCAGGAGAGGAAGAAATAACAGACAAAAGAGAGCAACAACCGTTCAGTGAGAGAAGTGAGATGCTGAAAAATTATCGCATCCTAAATTGAAACTCCTCATAACTCATTATACTGATAAGGCAATAATTGCATTATACTGATTATACTGATAAGGAAGGATACTGATACTCATTATACTGATAAGGAATAATTCATTCAGCGATTATGCTGCATCTCATTTCCACCAAATCTTGAAGTGTATTCGAATACAGAACAGAACGGTGTCTCATTTTCAGTGTCCGTAACCATTCTGGTCACTGAACGGTTTGATGGTGTATCAGAATACCAATATGCTCATGCACCTCTCTCGCAAAAAACATCATATATTATGAATAATAATTATAAGTTTGACTACTTCTTTCAGAATAAAACGAATTGTCCAATTTAGCATGGATTCCTGTGAAAAAATGTTTTCACTTAACAAGTGTTTCGAATTCCTATTCGGGAACGAATTATTCTCGTTAAGCGATAATTCCCTTTTACATAAAATCATACTATTTTACATGATAAATAATAAGAAATTCAACTCAAGATTTGTAATGTAGCTTAATCATATATATGCAAGAAACCGTGTCTGATAAGTGAGACAGGGTTTTCTTTCAATTCTCAAAATGACTGATTTATTTGTTTGCGAATGCCCTTAACATTGAAAAAATAGTTAAAGGTCAATGAGCTAAGGTCTGCAAATTTTATTATTTTACATATATGCTGATTCATTATATTCTTCCTCCACGGACGAAACTGAAACTTATTGCCAAGATATTCTTTTTAAATTTTGTATTCGATATTGCATTTTATTTCTATACTAGAGCTATATTTATTTCAATCAGATTTTAGTGATTAGTTTTTATTTGAGTGTTCGTCGACATTACAGTTAGAAGTAAACCCCATGGTTAGGAAACAAAATTTTTAATGTTATTGTATATTTATATATAAAATATTATAAAGTGTATTGCAAATTATAATTTTTTAATGCTTTTAAAAAGTTTTTCAGTGTTACAAGATTTATTAAACAATCGTTAGTTGATAAGGATTGAAAAGAAGAAGGAAAAAATAGAAGTTGAAAAAGAAAGAATTAAGAAAAAAATCCAAAATAAAACAAGACTTTAATATTCATAATCTGAAGAAGGTTAAAAAAAGAATTTTTTAGCTTCATTTATGAAGTTACACAAAACAATTTAGACAACATTTTATATTATAATATATTGCATCAACATCCCATTTTGAAGTGACTTTAGGTTATTTCATAATAGACCACATAATTGTAAACTGCTATCAGATGTCGAGGAGGACAAATTGGAAAATTTGACCTGAAAATATGATAACTTAAAAAATATTCATAGAGCTTCCAGGTGGAAAATTTATTATATATCCCTTTACTTAAATCTGCAGATTCCAATTATATATCGGATGAAATCCGTGCATGGGAAATATGTTTTGATATCGGACTTTATTCATTCGAAAAGGTTCATTTAAAAATTAAGTTTCCTCACAGAGAATGTACTATCAAATTCAGATCTTTTGATCTCTCTTGAAAATGGAGGATGCATGCGGCTAGATGTTTGACGAAGCATGATAAGGCATCTAGAGTTTAAGTTTAGTTACATCAATGTCCCATTTAAAGTAATACTAAAACTATATAAGACGAACCTCGTAGTTTTGAACCATGGTGAGATAGCGGGGACGATACTTGTTCTGGTAATTCCCTCTCCAAAATTACCCAACACAACAACAAGAGGGTGTTTCGCTGGAGGATTTAACGTGCGCCATGCTAGCTTGCATGAGGGTTCTTCGGAGGATTCAGGTCTCAAACCTAAAATCCTCCGGTTTCGAAACCGTGATCTTACCTCCAGGCCACAGCAAACTCTGCAGTCAGTCAATGAACCGCTTTTAAAAACATATTCACTTTTATTAGCGTAAACGCGAGAAAGTTTTGTGGAAGCCACTTCCGCTGCTTAAATTTAATCCAATAAATCGTACGCGTGCGCACGCATACATAAAAACAACTTTCTAAAAATACAGATGAAGAAAACAAGTTAAATATATCACCTCTCAATCCGGAGATCGATCCTTATGTCCACCTAATTTTCAAGGATACAATCCTCAATATAAAATTTTAGTTTAATTATATTAAATTAGCATTTTTCAAAGCAACACAAGGGTTATATTAGGAGGAAACTTGAAATTTTGAGGCTTGTTCTGAGGAAAAGGACGATACTTGAGCTCACGCCTCCATACATATATAATCAATATATAAAAATGAATATTTGTTTGTTTGCATGTTATGAGCTGTTGTAACGCTCATCCGATTGCGATAAAACATTGCTTGAGCGAAGGTAAAAACACGCGTAGTACAAACATTTGCATTTATTTTGAACGGAATTAAATTGATAAACAAATAGTTTCATACGTTTCTGTGATTCAACATTATTTTAAAGTTGACAATAGAGAAATAAAAAATTCAAAAGGAGTTAATCGCACATACAGTGATCAAAATAAATATTCGACAAGCGTGCAGTTTTCAATGTTCTATTTTAAATCTATGATAAAATTCAAAATAATAAATACATTCCAATCGTCAAATTACATATTAAACTATACTTTTCACTGAACTCAATGATTGGCCAATAAATTTAAACCGTACCAAAAACTAGAAAATCGTTCTTTAACTCGCGTAATTGAAAACAATAAAAGTATTCGACGACCGTTACCGAAATTGAAATTTCTTGTTGACTTACTAAAATAGAGAGTCGATTCCTGGGGAAGATTACTCTTGTATTTTGATAAGGCTTAATCTAGATTGCTTGTCGTGTTTTTGCTTAAAAGTTTGCGAAAAATGGGGCGCAAAGACATGGAAACTTCCAAAGAAGGGAAAGATATCATTATTGACCATTTTCTTCACGGAAAATCCAAAAATGCTATTGCTGAAACTGTGCAAAAGTCAAGAACAACCCTCCACCATATAATTAAAAAGTTCAAATTGTTGAAACGGTGGAAAATAAGCCTAGAAGTGAGTGTCCCAAGAAACTGACTGATGCTGACGGAAGACTGATTATGCGAGAAGTTAAAAAAAGATTCTCGAATAAATGCAGGCAAGTTGGTAAAAATTGCGGAAAACTATTTGAATATTAAAGTTACTCCTCAAACAATTCGGAACACTTTGAAAAAATATTTAAAACATTGGAAATTCACGCATGTCGAATATTTATTTTGACCACTCTATATCAAATCAAATAAAATTATTATCATCATTGCGACAATCAATGCTAGTGAAATGAAATCGAAAATATATAATGCAAGCACAATTTTTTTCTGTTCATTTATGAATAGTTATCTACACAAGATAATGTCATTCAACTTACGCAATATAATTGGCCCCGGCCAATCACACGTATTATTAAAATAATAATTATTATTATTAATACTTTTACATTATATATAATTCAATTTCAGGGTAGATATTTTTACTGTCGATAAGAAAATAGCTATCATACTTTCTATCAATCCTAATGATACCAGATGGTTATTTCAAATTTCAAGTGATATCTTTCCAAAATTATTTCTTATGTGGCATCAATTCGCCGGGCACCAGCTAATATGAAATAAAAACAGGTTTAACTCTAACAATGGTGGTCGCGTTGGCCTGGTGGTAAGATCTCCGCTCGTGAGCCCATCGGTTTCAGTTTGGAGACCTTGATCCACCGAAGAACAGTCGAGTAAAGGGTCCTGTAGCATATTAAATACGTCCAGGTCAAACGGCCTCCCGCTAGTGTGAAGAGGAGGTGGTAGCTGAGGTGTCGTCCTCGTCATCTGATAGCTGTTCAAAACGATGCCTGACGATCAAACGATCCAAAAATAGCCCTAGTGTGGTTTCACAATGACTAAACTAAACTATACTTGACTCTATAATTATTGCTGCAACGCCACTTCTACAAAACTCATCTCGGTCACCTGGTTGTCATTCCCCCACCTCCCTCTTTTCGTTAGAAGTAATTAATTAAGCAACCATGGTGTATGCTTTGTTCATCAGAGACGCTCTTCTAGCGGGAGTTGTAAGGAGATATTTTTAAGTACACTGAAAAGTTTTCCTTTCATACCTTTCCTTACTAACTATCAGCTAAAAGGAAACCTCCTTCGTATATCAACTCCAGCCATTGCGAATTTTAAGGCAAGGGAGTGGGGAGGGATTTTTTCTTATGAATATGTTCTTTATTTTTAAAGAGAAATTCAGTATTCCGAGGGAGCTGAATTAAAATGATCTGAAAAATAAAAAAGTTAAAAGGTTCCGTTGTCGGCGTTAGGTGATTGATTATTATTAGGGTCACTTGTTTTATTATTATTATTATTATTATTATATCTCAATTCCTACTATTACTCAATTCCTACAAATTTTCAATCATTAATAAAATACTTTTTATTCATTCTCTCAAGTTTATGCATATCTTTTTTAACTTAAACTGGATGACACTCTATGTTAATACAGTTTTTTCAAACATTAATTCATTCATTAAATTTAATTCTTTTTCCATACTTTAACAGTTTTTGCAGTTTCTAATGAAAGCTGAAATCAACAGGCAGTAGCTGAATCATTAAAATGCTAGGATTTCAGTAATTTTCGCGTGAAAGTGAAGAATGCGAGTTCAATTCCTGCAAAAATCAATAATTTTTTTGATACATTATTTATATTAATCGTAATTATTCAATAAAAATAACTAAAATTAAAAATTTATTTGTTAACCTAAGTAGGAATTGACTTATTTTATATAGACATATTTTACTTATTTTTAATACATAGACAGGGAAAAAAACAGACTTATTTGTCATGGTTAATTCCTTAAAACTAACGAAACTAAGCTAAAAAGTCATTATTTGTTGTGTTTCAAAATTTTTAAAATTTATACGTAAAAAATTCATTTTTATTCTTTATTCTTAATTTTATCACACAGTGGCTTAAATAATATTAAGAACAGAAAAAAATATTCTTCTAGAAACAAGGGACAAAAAAGCTGAAAGTTTCTGAGAGACGATCTAGTTTGAAAAGATCTTATTTTACGGGGTTAAAAAGCAAAAGGAAAGTTCTTTCTAAAAATGTGAGAAGTACAAAAATGAGTTGGAGGTAAAAAAAGAGGAGAAAGGTTTTTCAAAAGGTAAGAAAATGGAAGAAGGGAGCTAATGCAGTTACAAAAAATAACTGATAAGTTCGAAAATAAAATCGTTCTTCTGAAAAATCCTCTTATTAGAAGACAGGGATGTTCATTGCCAACATTTTCGAAAGATGAAAACGTCATTTCTTGCCTGTCAAACTATCCAAAGATACTAATCTGAATTGAATTATTTATATCAGGGCTCCGAGGGAAATGTCATGAAGTTGAATTTCTTATCTTTTAAGAGTTATTCTTTCTTCAATTGAATTGCCGATGTCAATATATTATTTATGTTTATAGCGAACACAAAACACGTTGTGATAAAAACTGACGTTCGAATAAAATTTTCAGTTCTCATATAACTACTAGTAAAAATAAATAAAATAATTCAGAAATGATATGTCTTTCAAAAAAGGAATTTTCTGATTAAAAAGTACTGGCAAAAACGCAAGAGTTATGTATATTTCCGACATTTTTCCTATGATTTTAAAAATCAATAAACTAAAGACTAAAAAAACTCTTAGTGAAAAAAATTTGTCAAAAACCTCGCTATATATGTTATTGATATTTTTACTAAAAGAACTCAATATATAAAAAATGAACAACTCTCAAGTTATCACGTGAGGACATTATTATTTTTAATTCATTAATTTATTAATTTTAATCATTATTAATTTAAGTCATTAACCCGTTTAAACCAGGAAATAATCACGAAACTTTTCTATCGGTCTCTATCTTATATATATATATATATATATATATATATATATATATATATATATATATATATATATATATAACTTTTATTTTCAACTTATCTTGCTGGCAAACAAAATTTTGGAGCTCGACCGATTTTGAGAAGAAATGATGTTATGAATGAAATGACAGCTATGATGTCATAGTTTTACATCAACCTTTTAAAAACGCATCTGTTGTGAAGAAGCATCTGTAATAATAAAGCAATGCTGGTAAAATCAGCATAGAAATTCTTCACAGCCGATAATTTCGTCGGTCCACACTCTTTATTTTTTTGTTCGTAAATTCCGTAAACAACAACTTGTTCTCACACGTTAAAAAATGCTTATTTTTCTTATTTAAATATTAATTTAATTTTAAAAGCCTTTTTTTGTTGTCATTCGCATTTGTAAATACAGAATTTTAACGCTGACTTTTTTACTCACTACTTAATTTTAATTACTCGGTTACATTCAAAAAATATCCATCTTTTATGAAAGAGCACCGTCTAATGGTAAATGAAATAACAGCCGAAAAGCGCTTTATACTAATGAATTTGATAATTATACTAAAATGTAAAAAAATTGGAAAATAACTATCAATTGAATGAAATACATGTTTCCTTTTTTACTTATATAACCAACAATAGTGATCTCTTTAAAATTTTCCCGCATACTCTCTAATGAAACTGTTGTCCCAGAAAACGCTTTGCACGGCTTTGATGTAGAATAGTTACGAAATATCAACCTTTGGCATGAATTTAGCATTTTTACAGAATCTAATCGTATCCTTGGCGATTACTCACCAGAATGGATTTAATTGTCATCAGAAGTAGAATTTGTATCTTGGGGCATTTTCCTACTAGATTGAAACCAAAATTTGCATATTACTACGATTGTAGTCACAAAAATCACATACAAAATTTGGATGCTTATGAAATTGATTTTTTGAATTATCATTTGCTTATGAAAAACGCAGGTGACAGACGGTCACCCCTTATAAATTTCAGATCAAATTTTGATAGGTGTCAATACTATATAACTTAAATAAATATATAGAATTTTATCAATTCCGTTCTTTTGGATTTCTAATGAATGTGCTATATTGAAATAGCCAAACATATGTACGCCTTTTTCTGAATGGATTTTGATCAAAATGTGATAGAAATCTACAAATCTTTGGTGTCCTGTCATATACCAAAATACATCTATCTTCAAAGAACGCGCATTTTCCAAAAATAGGTTTTTCGAACCGTGGAAGGTATGAAATGGGCGATTCATAAAAGAAACTTAAATTCAAATATTTTGACGATTCTCTGTACTGCGTATATGAGAAAAAAATTGGAATCTGCTATCTCAAATTTCATGTTATCATGTGAGAGCATTATAAATTTTAAGGCATTGTTTGCCTTTATAAATTTATCTTTAACAAATTTAAACAGGCTTGAAACAATCAGGTGATTATCAGAATAGGCATGCGTCGATATATCGAGAATCGGGTACATGGCGGATATTCGTGTTAAACGGTCAACTTTTTATTAATGATAAGCCGTCAAATGTGACAACCACATTTACTATTTTCTAATAACCCTAAAAGTGGAAATTCGATGCCCCCAAAGCGATAAATCGGCAATTTTCTGTTCTTTCCTTTTGTGGATTAAAAAACCTCAAATCAAATCAATGCCATTTTCTGTTATTTTAAAAAAAGTGGGCCTGTTATTTAGACTGAGAAAATAATTCATTGGTTTTCCATAAAAATTCCAAATGTTCTGCTTTATTTATCACGCTATAGTCTCTTATTTTGCGATGTGTCTTCAAAATTGTGAATATTTGAGGGTGGTAGAAGATCGTTCATGAAATCATGAGTTTTCATAAAAAGTATGCAAAAAATGAAATTTATATAGCAATTGGAGCTGTCGATTTATCATGATTTTTTCCATACAGTTCAGTTACATTAACATCCTGTTTTAAAGCAATACTTGATCTATTTAGGAACGACATCGTTAATTTGAGCCCCGGTCAAATGACAAGGAGGATATCTGTAGCTGATTTTGCCTGCACCTCTGAACCCGCAAGCAGTGTCTGAGGAAAGAGAAGATGTGTAAGTCAGCATGAAATGTTTGTTCACTCTAAATCTGGATCTAGCTGAAATCGTCTTCCCTCATATTTCATTGCATATTCCTTAATAAAGATGTCATCACCCTTTTCACCAGATAAAAATTAAAGATTTTGGGTGAGGCCTGAAAGCAATGAGTACTCAGATTTTTATTTTCAAAGTTACAAACAGGAACCTTACTTCTCAATGCAGTAAAACAAGAAGGCTTGGTAGATTTTTAGATCAATCAATGAAGTTCAAAATTTGTGACATAGTTATAAATTTAAATACAAAGAAACTTAATAAATTTTATTTACCTATACTGCTGAGTTATTTTGTTATAGTATTTGCATGTGAAGGAATGCACTACCAACAAATGGAGAAGTCGCTGACAGATTTGATTCAAATTTTCAGTATGGATCTAGACATAATATGTTAAAATTATGTACCCAATTTTACCGGTGCAGCATTTTGAGTTTTCAATTTATCGTGTTCACTTACACTCGGACAAACAAACAAAATCTTTATGGAAAGAACTTTTTTTTCAAAATTCGATAGAAGTCTACAAATTTAATGTTCAGAAATTCTAGCTCAAAGTGCTTTTGAGTGATTATAGACAGACAGAAAAAAGTAATAATTAAAAAAAGTTAAAATAGTTAAGATTCCATAGATGGTTTTAAAAGTTTAAAATGGTATAGAATTGAGTCGATTTTTTGGTGGTAGTATTTCTTTCTTTTTTTATTCGAATGTTTAAGAAATGAATTTCATTAGCAATAATTTGTTTTAGATACATTTCAACAAGAGTAACAATTAATGTTCTACTTGGAACGTTATAAATAAGTTCTAATTTTGGAACGTTATAAATAATTTGCTTTACTTTTATTTTTGAAAGTTTTGACTCATTCACTTCCGAAATACACTTTTTCAACGGCTGAAATACTATTTTCCGTGGATTCCACTACTGCTGAAACCCACTTTTTTTCTAGATACCGCAAGGGCTGAAATATACTTTTTCTTGCATAAAATTCTGCACAAAAATTATATGAAACAAAAATGATAAAATAATTCACTAATGAGAGTTACTGAATGATGTTGAAAAACAACAAACAAGTCTATCAGTACAATATCCTCAAAAGTGCAGTCTATGAATATTAATAATACTGTAACAAAACAAAATATTCTTATATAATTAGATATTAAAAAAACTCAAAAAGTATTATCACAAAAAGATATAATGGACCGAATGACAAACAAAAGAGCTCACATACTTATATTGTTTTTAAAAAATTCAAAATGTTCTTTATCCATCGAGAATCTATTACCAAGCAAGCTTTTTTTAAAATTTCCATGACTGTACTCAGTGAAATATTTATTACTAGTCGCCTCAGATGAACAGGTGGTTTGCTGCGAATATTGATTCAATTTGATTCCAGATAAATCATTATTTTCTTAACAACATATTCGTGATTCCGCTATACTGTTTGACCTTAAAGTCGTGTTTTTTTTTGTCTGTTTATCATGTGCATGAACTTTTTTAATTGAGATATTTCCATTACATTCATAGCGCTATTAAAAATGTAAATATCCGATTTTTTTCTAAATTTTGCAATATTGTAACTTTATTTTCTTATTAGTTTCGTAAACATAATGGAATAAAATCTCATGATTATTTCATGACACTAGAAAAACGGTTTTAATTTCAGGGCAATTCAGTAAAAAAAAAATTATAAAAAATTGCAAAATTTCATACAAATTTTGCAATGTTATTAAACTGTATCATTTAACAAAACAATTTTTAAACTTTTTAAAATGGTGTAAAATTTATTTTATGTACATTAATATTTTTCGAAGTTAGGCAAAAAAAAACCCACAAAAATGCAGCTTAATTTTTAATTCAATTAAATTTTAATTAAAATTTCAAAAGAATTTGTCTGGAGGTGCACACATTTTTCTTCAAGATATGTATGTATCAAATTTGATAAATATAGGTCGAATGGCTTTAAAACCTAATAATTTGGTGGAATTATGAACAGGTTATCTATACAATTTAAATAAACATAAATATATCTAAAGTTTCCAAGTCATGGCGAATAAACTGGACCACAAAGGTGAACAGTTTGAAACAAGTAATATAGAAAAAGAAATTAAGTTGATTCCTACTTAGGTCCACATGGAATTTTTTTTATTTTAGTTACTTTTTATTAAATAAATGCAATTAAGATAAATAATTTATCAAAACATTTATTTTCGCAAGCGTTCTTCACTTTCACGTGAAAAATACCGAAATCCTTGCATTTTACCGATTGGGATACTGCCTGTTGGTTTCAATTTTTATTATAAACTGCTAAAACTCTATTTAAAATATTTAAAATGAATTAAATTTGATTAATGAATTAATATTTGAAAAATTGTATTAACATCGAGGGTTATCCACTACAAGTTTTAAAGAATGTATTTGAACCTGAGTTTATGAAAAAAATGTTTTTATTAACGATTGAAAATTTGAATAAGATATAAATAGAAAGAGTGTGAACTAATAGTAGGGATTGAGAGAGGGCCACTCTATTGCGATTAAAACTGATCGAATTACGGGAATTTGAATATTATTATTTAATAAAAACGTGAAATTCAAAACCACTCATTTGATTGTCTTAAATTAGATCCACCAATCAACACTCAGAATTTTACCAAGCTTAGGCCACCTAAGATTATTAAAATGTTGATAGCTCTAAAATAGTAATTTTCAAAACTTCATTCTTTGATTAAATTTAATTACAAAAAATAAAAAGAGTTTTTTTTAAACTTTTTTCAAAAATTTAATAGCTGAAGTGTCAAGACTGTGTCGCAGATTATGATTCCTTAAGGCCAACGGATTGCATAAAATTTGGAATTTTAAGAATTTGTTTTCTGAAACCAAATCAAATATTATTATTTGCGTCATTTTAAATTTTTTTGGATGAGAACAGAAAATTGAATTATATGATGAATAGGAGGATTTTTTATTGAATATCTATATAGAATATCTTAGTGTGCATAAAATTTCAATGCCGAACGATTACATTTTCTATATTTATATTTTTCAAAAAACATGCTTAATATCTGCAAAAAAAATTTCATATTGATAGAAGTTAATCAATCACACTTTAATTTAAAGTTTAAAATTTACAAGAAAATTTGATAGATTCGTAGTCCAATGAGCAGAGCGGCTTAAGGATTCTATAATATTTTATGATATTATGACTATCTAAATAGGAAGTTTAAAAATATTTTTCTCCAGAATCTGAAGAAACCAGGTTAATAGAATATTTCATTGAATATATAGGTGAGTATTGAATCAAGCGAACTAGTTTGTTGCCAATGCCGGCTATTATTAATATAAGACTTATTATTTGTAACATTGAGATAATTTATGGCTGAGTAGTAAATAGTAGTTTTACCAGGTGAATAAAATTAAAATTCTCAAGCAATTTGAATGGTTCGTTATTGGTCATTTTTTTCATTAAATAAATTAATTTCCAATTGAATTCTTATGTTCGTTAGAGACCACATTTTTCAGTTTTCTTTCTTTTATATTTGTGCGTTTCCTGTAATGATTGCAGATCTTTGCTTTGAGTTGATTGTGTACGTGAATATTTATTTCAAATGGGTAAAAAATTATTTGGTATATAATTTTTGAAATATTTATGCATTTTCCTTCAGATTTAAAAGAAGTGTGAAATTATGATTAAACCGGATAATTGGCGACAGATATTAGTTTCAACTTATTTTTCAAAATGTGAAATTATTTTTATCC
>JAOUZG010022945.1:124841-137683 GCA_026289955.1 Argiope argentata
AAAAATATTAAATTTTGTTTGGGATTTTGCGACTAAAAATGCAGTTTTGTATCAAACTTTCGTCTCAATCGGTTGAGAGAACGCATCTAAATCGGTGTATTAAGTAAAAACTCCAAATTCATGCAAAGTGTAATGTAGTGACGTTCCATTCGAAATGGTCTCTATCACGACATATTTATCAGTTTGCAAGAAAATCTTAAAGAGATTTCCCCCGCTGGTTCAAGTTATATTGATTCATTTACTATTTTATAACTTGAGCTTACTGAATAAGATTTTAATTTACTTGACAAGTTGGTCAGTTTTAATTGCATTATTAAGTGTCAGAGGGTAAAACGGAAACATTCGTTTGATAAAAAAAAGTTTAAAAACATAATTAATTTATTATTATTAATGAGAGTTAAGGTTCCTGAACATTCTTAATGGATTCAAAAATTTTTATCGAAAAAAGAATGAGTCGAGAGTATTGCTTTTAGTAGATCCAAAAAAAAAATAAGGCTCCTTTCTAAATATTTGCACTTATATTCAATTTTATAACATCTATTAACTCCCCTGTTGCTATACCGAAAAAGTACACTACCCTGAGTGTTGAATTCCATTTATTTTCAAGGATGTTTCAAAATCATCAAGTCCCGCTTTAGGAGAGCTTTCGAGATCATTAGCCTCCTCCTAGTTTGCTTTCAAGATGAGATGTTTCGTCGCCTTTCACCTCGCGTGTCATCGGTACTCGTTCGTTTACGACCCCCTTTTCACTCAAGTGCCCTCAGTGGAGTGCGACACAGTGTCCAATGAATAGCCAAATAAACAGTCACCAAGCAATCGATGCGGAGAAAAGTATAGAGTAGATATCTTGACGCGTAATTTTTAATTAATTCTGAGCCAATGTCAGCTGAATCAAGATATCAGATAACGATAACCAATCATATATTGTAACATTTACTAATAATAATGATGATGAATCGTCCACCGTCGTTTGCAACTATTGGTGGATTTAAAAATATCTCTTTTATATACCCTTTTAACCTGCCCCATTTTCTTGTGGGAAATCTACGCTCTCGTTTTAGTTTCCAAGTAACTAAAACAGTGTTTTTTCTTCAGTCTACTGATTTATCGGTGGGCGAATCAATAGGAGCAAGAATAGTTTAGTTCAGTTAGTTATAATAAACCCTTTTAAAACTACCCAACTGTATTCTACGGACATCGTAATTTTGAAACAGGGTCAGACGACAAGGACGACACCTGAGTTTGAAGCTCCCCCTTTTAAACTTCTCCAAGGGAATTTTTAATCATTTTAGCTTAGATATAATAACGTCCCGTTTTTAAAGCAACACTAAGGTTATTTTGGGAGGGATCTCGTAATTTTGAACTGTGGTTAGATGACGAGGACGATACCTGAGCTGAAAAGCCGAAATGGCTCTTTGGTGGAATGGGTCTCAAACCTGAACCCTCCAGTTCCAACACAAGTCCTTACCACCAAATCATATCAGCCCTTCTAAGCATGAATGAATATCAGATATTAATGAACTGAATTGTTTATTCTTATCTTTTTGCTGGTTCTTTGTATTCTCACTTCATAATAAAATTGACAATTATTACTAATATTTACTTTAAACATTTTCTAATTTTGTTTCGGTAACATTTTTTTTTATTGTTTGTTGGCGGACAGCTATTTATTTCATCACGATTTTAGTGATTAATTTCGATTTCAATGTTTGTGAGTATGGCGCATAGAAAAAAAAAGATTTCATGACAGCGAAAAACACTTTTAACCTTATTATATATTTATATATAAAATGCACAGCAAATTGTAATTCCTTTTATTTCCTAAGCAATCTGCCAATACGCGTGAGATTTTCTATCACAATTTCCATTATTAATCTGCGGCAATCAGATAGAGATTGCTAAAAAGATGACATCTCGCACAGAGGAGCCCATTTTCTAGTTACAACAGAATAGCGCGCTACATACGTTTCAGATAATAAAAAAATGGTTCATTTCATCGTCTCTTTTGTTATGGCAGAATAACACATGAATGGGAATCAATAGCTTGGAGTGCCCCAATCATGTTTATTGGTTTTCTGCCTTTTACGCATCGTTGGATGGCATTTTTATCCGAGAAAGTTGATCTCATCGGGAAGTTCGCTTTTCCATTCCTGATGTATGAGGTGCATTCATTTCGCCTGCTCGATAACAGCGGCGAAACATTTCTTTGACCAGGATGTCCATTAATAATGAGATCTGTCCAACTCAACAGAGGCTTACAGGTAGGAATTCTGATAAGTGCAGTGCCTCAAATAATGAAGCATGAAGATATGGAAATGAACCGAAACATATATTTTTACATTCTCTCATATGAAGTATAAAGAAAGTAGCGTAATCGCCGAAAAATTTGAACCTTGAAATTTTGACGATTCTTCGCGTTTTAAATATCCCTAAGTTCAAGACTGTCCGTCTGTCTGTGAGAAAGATTACGCAAAAACGTTCTGAGATAGAACTATGAAATTTGGTGTACGGTCTTTGAACCAAATTTGCAAATTTCTATAAACCCTTTGAGAATAACTATAAATAATGTCTATATGACCGTCTGTTCTAATATCAGTAAACCCGATTACTACAAAATGAAGAGAGCTAGATACATAAACTTTGGTATATAGATAAAAGATTTTCAGATACTACTAACTGCAAGGATAAATTGACAAACTCGATAAGGATTACAAAGGTTTTAAAGAAACCATTAAATTCATGCCAGAGGTTAGTATTTCGCATAACTTTATCAATGCCATGGAAGGTGTTCTCTATCTTACCCAGAATCTATGATTCGTTGCTAGAGGTGCGAAGATAACCCCCTTAATTAGAAAATATGAGAAAAATTTAAGTTATTACTTTCAATCGCGTGATATTAAAATAAGAATATATATATATCATATAATATGAAATGAAATAGCGTCTTTAAAATTACAATTTATACATATAATTTCAAATCTACATGAAATAATTTTAATTTTTTATTTCTGCTTTTTTATTATTTCTTTTTATAAATAGATTGTCGAATAGTGATCTACAATTAATTTTTATTAATCTCAATACATCAGAGTCGCTACGCAAATCTGCAAAACGATTCCCTGTTTTATCTACACGGTATAAAAGGAAACGTGCTCACGTTGTAATGATATCAAAATATTACCCTATACTTTTTATCAGTGTAAAAAACAATGAAAAATATACAGCAATTCGGCACACACTCTCTGAAATAATAGTATATCAAATGAATGTTTACATTGCCATTTAGGGAAAAAAACTATTTCTCCTTATTGTTTTGCCTAGAATTTTACAAGTTTAGCTTAGTTTAGTTAAGCTTTATTAACGATCCGTTGTAAAACAACACTAGGGCTAATTTGAAACGAAATTTATTATTTTGAACCATGGTTAAATGACAAGGACGTCACTTGAACTGGAACCCCCTCTCTAAGTTTCCACACGACATCAGTGAGAGGACGTTTGGCCCCTGACGGATTTAACGAACATCAGGCCCCCTTACACGGCGGTTCTTCGGCGGAATCGAATTTGAACCTGAAACCCTACGACTCACGCGTCGAGACCTCACCACCGGGCCACAGTGGGACCTTAACAAGACGAATTAACATGCTAAAGGGGAAAAAGTGATCCCTTTGTGATGCTCTTTAGTTTAAAGCCTATTAAAATTAAGAACTGGGAAAATTCACAAAATATATACTTGATGTTGTTGCTAATTATTAAATAATTACTTCACAAAAATATTACACAACTTTTTTCTGCCAACATATGTACATGAGCATCACATTTTATGGTTTTTTTCAGTCATCAATTACATTTTTTGCCAGAATTAAATCTAGAGTGTCACTTTGTGTGTGATGGTCTCTTCTTTTTTGACCTGAGCTTTTTTTCTACTCTTCTAAAGCTTTATATTATCTTATATCTGCTAATTTTTTATATTACAACAAATCTCTTGAGATCAGAAAATTTAAGACATCTACATAAAAATTTACGGCATTATACACAGATCAATATTAAATCCTCTTTCCACAATCCCATTATCATAGGATAGTACATGAATTATTTTCATGACTTTCTAAAAATAAAAATAATAAATCTGTATCTTAAATTATTAGAATAAAACCCTTATAAACGAATTTCTTCTTTAAAGGAATCAAGTTGTCTTCGTATTTACCTTAAAGATTTATTTAGAAAAATTTCAAATTGCCTTTTACACATTCTGAACCTGGAGGATAAATTTGTGCATTGAAATGAAGAAGTTGAAACCAACCAAGCTACAAAATGCTTTTTTACAGTTATTCCACTAATATTCAATATCCAATATCGGTGTTTTTTTCTCGGCCTTGGAAATTGGACTGATCCATTCAAAAGAAAAGGGGAGTGAGTAGAAATGAGATGAGCTCCCATGGTTTAACAGAACAGTTTTTACAGCTATGGCGCCCGTCTTTCTTTCTATCAACGTTTAAAGATATCGGCATTTTTATTTGAATAAAACCACTAAGGAATTAAAATTCCCTTTACTTTCTCGGCTTTTAAAATTATTTCAAAATTCAAAGCATTTTCCCAGCTTTATAAATTATTTTTAAATTCCCTGTGTTTTTCGGTGCCATAGCAACTGTTTATTATGATTTATTCTCATTAATTTAAAATTCGTGTTAGTACTTAAAATATTTTTTATTTATTATTTATATTTTTTCAATCCCATAAAAGTTGCTGAATATTTATATAACAGAGATTGAAAAATTAAAAAGAGGTATTCAACTTGGATTGAATAATAAAAAGCGTGCCACGTAATTAAATAATTTAGAAATATGAAACGCATCTTCTTTTATATTTTGTGTCGCAGCGATTGTTCAATGCGCAGAAATTGTTAATTCATGGAAATTCATACAATGTCTTTTTATTAATAATCACAATACAGTAAAAAATGAAATTAAATCAAATTTAAACATTTGGCATGATTACTGATAAATTTATTTGGCTGGATTTTAACGAAAATAATTTAAATTACAAAGATAGAGAATTATTTACTGAAAAAAATCCTAATAATATCAAATCAGTTTATCTTTACAATAAAGGATCGGTTGAATAAAACAGAAATGATTTAAATAAATTGACTTGCACGTGCTTTTTTCAAATACATTGACCAAAAAAATCCTTAAAAATAAATTTTCTAGGACAATGTGGAAAATTTTCATTTTAAAGAGGGGAGGGAATACAAAACAATCGGTGTCTAATTTGTGATGATTTAGTATTTCTGGAAAATACGCATTTATTTGGATTGAGATTAGAAGTCATCTGTTGATGTTAGGTTTTCAGTTTGGAGGGCACTAAGTTAGTATTTGAACCATGTTTCATCGTCAAATTAAGCCAAAATATTCATATTTTGCCAGAGAGAAAAAAACGACTTTAGTAAATACATTTGTTGATGTTTCAAGAACCAGAATATTTCAACATAAATTATTTAAAATTTCAAAACAGTAACATAATAGCATAATTGAAATTCTGTTATCTTTGTTTTAAATGGATAAGCCGTACGATTATCTTTTTCCCCTTTGCATCTCTGGGTCAAAAGCATTCCTTAACATTTATCTTCCATGGTTGAAGTTAAAAAAGAAACTAATCTTCTTTTATTATTAGCAGACGACTTTTAAAGTAAATTAAGTTTTTAAAGAAAACTAAGCTACGAAATTCTCATCAAAATGTGTATAAGAAAATGATTGTGCCTGATGACAAAACAAATTACGTTGCGAAATTTCATCACAAACAATATCTCCTTTACGTACAAATATTTATTAAACTCTTTAACTGGGAAATGTATATTATAGAAATTGCAGCTTTCTGTATCTTAAGATTATTTATTTTTATACTAGATAAAGTTATTGCAAAAGTTTATTTAAAAGATATTGAAGAACTATTTTTATATGAAGCATATAATTTTGAGATTACTTAGGTAATTCATTCCCAATTGCTCTTCCATAACAAAAGAAATGTATTTGACCATCTTTAAGACATAATGTAGACGAGATCCAGTAATGGACGTAGGCCTAATTGACCAGTTCAACTTACCATTTCAAAACATTTTTACTTTGAGTAAATATTTGAAGCTAAGAAAAATATATTACAGCTAATTATATGTTAAAACATTTTAGTTTATCTGTTTTATTTTATATAAATATGCAAAAGCATAGATGTGTATTTTTTTCGATATGCATATCGTAAGATTAAAATAACAAAATAGTTAAAAAATTGGCCATAATTATTTATTCAGGTTTTCCTTTTTTTACTCCAACAAATATTTAATAAAATATAAGAAATGTAATTTGTAATGAAATATAAGAAAAAAAAATTTTAATGAATATAAAATTAAAAATTATTATTTTGCTGAATCTATGAAGAGAAATATAATATAACCCGTTGAATATAATAACTATCCCATTATATTATTAAACAGTAGTAATTAATAAACTAAGCAATTTAATATGTGTATGCACAATGTAGTTCTAGTATTCTATAATTAAAATATTGTATTTTTAACAAATTTATTCATATGATAATGTTCTAATTTTTTAAAAAAATATTTGATAATGTATTTCTATGAAATTTATTTATTTGATAATGTATTTACATGAAATTTATTTATTTGATAATGATCTTTTTTTATTTATTTAAAAATGCATTTCTATGAAATTTATTTATTTGATAATGTATTTACATGAAATTTATTTATTTGATAAAGTATTTTTATGAAACTTATTTATTTGATAACGTATATCTATGAAATGTATTTTTATGAAATTTATTTATTTGATAACGTATTTCTATGAAATTTATTTATTTGATAGCATATTTATAACAAATGCATTTATTTGATAATGTATTTCTCACTATGCTTTTATTTGATAATACATTTATTCCAAACATATTTATTGGATATATTTCTAAGAAATGTATTTATTTGATGTATTTCTAAAAAATGTATTTATTTGGTGAATTTCTAAGAAATATATTTATTTAATAATAGCTTTCTAAGAAATATATTTATTTGATAATATATTTCTAACAGATATATTTATTAGATAGTATATTTATAACAATACTTTTATTTGATTACTAGCTTTTGCCCGCGACTTCGTACGCGTGGAAATTTTTATATGTATATTTGAGAACTGACAGTCTAATCATAATGTAAAATATTAGTAAACCGTATGCATGAGACGTGAATTTAAAAAATGAGTTGGGGTAACGAATGCAGATTAGAAATTTTTAATTTCAATTAATCAGGTTTATTTTTATTCAAAAGTAATTCTGAAGGAATCGAAAGATTTATTAGTTAACAATGATTAATTTTAAATGTATCAAACTACGAAAATAAACAGAATCGTTTGAGATAACCATTTGTTATATCTAACCGCATTAGCGTGGGGGGGATTACTTAAAACTTTAAGGTTTTTCTCCGTTTGCCGGGCGCAAATGAACAACAGCCAAAGAAATTTGAGAAAATTTGGCGGAATTTTAAATTATTTGCTAACGGAAATATACCACTATAAGCATATATGAAAAATACATAGCTATGGCAAATACAATTTAATTACAAAACTCACAATGGAACAGCTTTGATTAAAACAACAAAAAAAACTTTATATCAGAACACAATCAATAGAAACAGTAAAAAATGAAACATTATCAAATAATGAACAAAATGATTTTCACGTCCGTTTCGAGAAATGTTTGTAATCAGCATAATCAGCTGCATAAAAGAAACTACTTTCTTTCTTTCTTTTTTACACTCCCGGTCTTCTATAAATGAAAATCAACTGACTTCGCGCATTTCTTTCTAAACAAATCATAATTTATTACTTCCTGCTATCTTACTCAGTTGGTGTGGGGGGGAAGGAAATGAAGATTTTTGGCGGGAAAGTAAGAAAGTCTAGTTTTAACTATTTTCCTAACAGTTTTTTTTTTTCATTTTCTCTCTCCATAAGAGCCATTCTCGTGTCTAAACGAAAGTATTTTTTTAAAAATTAGCCGAATCGGTCGAGCCGTTCTTTAGTTTTGCGCTTAGCAACGCATTTCACGATTCATTTTTATTTATATCGATGCATTTCTAATGAACATATTTATTTGAAAATGTATTTATAACAAATTTATTTATTTGATAATACATTTCTAACAAACATATTTATTTGATCATATATCTCTAATCAATTTATTAAATAATAATACTAATTTTATTTTATTTTGATTTGTCTACAGACTCTCTTCAATCCAATGGTTAAAGGCCGAGGTGGCTTAGTGTTAAGGTCTCGACTCGTAAACCGTGGAATTTTCAGTTTTGGACCCGAATCCATGGAAGAATCGTCGTACTAGAGGGTCAAAGCAAATCGGTATTCGGGTGCTCAGGGCTCGATACCATCAAAAGCTACTGCATTTCTCCTTCCGTTGTAAAGCGAAATACGAGAATAAAAATTGTTATTATTTAATAAAAAGAAAGTAAAATAAAATGTTTCCTAATACCCGAAGTAGGAATTGATTTTAAAAAATTATTTTTTTTATATTACTTGTTTTTTAAATCATTCATTGTTTAATTTTAATCTTAAAAAAATAGAGAGTAGATGAAGAATGCACTTTAGATGTAAGAGAAAGTATTAAATGTGAAGAAACAACCGATTTCATATCACCGTCGAATCAGTACAAAAAAAAAATCCCGAGCAGAAATCCCAATTGCCTTGTCTAAATAGGGGTCATTAAATTTATAACACAGGAGTAAAACTGCGCCTAAATAAAGCTCAGCTTCAGTTTTGGTTGCCCTGCTGGTGAAGTGCAAACGGGAGCAATTAACGGAGGAGGCGAGTTGTCCGTTAATGGTTAGCAGCACGTTAGTTAAAACAGTTAATTTACGGCCGTTGTTACGGCGGTTAAATTATTTACATGCATTACGGGCAAGGGATCGTGTTTAGAGAGAGTGATTAAGGCTATGCCATTTTCCATAGAATATCGTTAAGTCTTTTCAACAATGCTTTATTATAATGAAAGAGGAAATGACGGACTCTTGTGAATAATCAAAAGAGTATCTTTAAAAATTATGTTCTAGTTTTTATATTCTTGTATACGAAGTATGGAGAAAGTATTCGAACTCGTCCAAAAAATTCAAACCCCATATTTTCACGAATATTTGCATTTTAGGCACCTCTGAGTTCGAAAAACACATTTTTGGCCTTGTGTCTCTGCTTGAGCCTCTGTCTATCTGTGAATATGATAACTCAAAACTGTTTTGAACTGGATAGGTGTAATTTGGTATATAGAACTGCGACTGCAGTTTTCGATTTCTGTCAAATTTTGAATGAAATTTATTCACTGAAAGCCAGAAGGTCTCATGCTAGATTACAGATGAACTCGATAACTCCAAAACGCAAAGAACTAAGTAAGTAGATAAATTTGGAACACAGGCTTAGCATCTAAAATATAGACTTTTATTAGGTTTTTAACAAGATCTTTCTAAGATTTTAACGTCTATCGATCTGCTTTTTCACAATTATCTAAGCGCAATAACTCATAAGTAAAAATGACGCTATCCATGGCATAGGAGTAGCGCTTCCCCGTGATCTGCGCGTCATGGGTTCGAGTACTGGTTAAGGCAGGGTTGTACTTCTGTGTGTTTATATGTAAGATGTTTGAATGTGCCTCCCTGTTTAAAGGGGCTGTGCTAGCGAATGTGATGAGTGAGTAGCAATGGTAGTACTCTTGGCCCTAGTTGGCGCTACTACAAAACAAGAGACGCTGATTTCCCTAAATCTCTGACTACCTCAGCGAGCTAGTCCATGGCAAGTGCCATAAGAAACAACATAAAGAACAACAAGTGGGATGACTTAGATCGATGCAATCCAATATGTTATAGGGAGACAACTGCGGTTCTATGTTCAAGAGGCGTTGGATTAAAAAAGGTTCAAAATACATATTTGCCCGATTTAATAAAACTGTTAGGTCTATGCGAAAGATCTGTATTTCATAATTTCAGTTCGCTAACGTAATGCGAGACATTTGTAACTCTACCGAAGGTCCATAATCTCATGCGGGAGATTAGGGATAAAACCGCAAAAATGCAATAAAGTTTCAGAGAAACTATTTCCACTTATTTGTTTGTACAAATATCCGGGGTCACTTCAATTCTTTTTATTTTGAAAAGAGTTGGTTATAAGATGTATATGTATGGTGGCTTCCAAAGAGGCGTCCCTTCATAACCACAAAACCCACTTAGAAGAGAGCTTTTCTGAATTTATCGTGTATGATGGTTCAATTGATGCATGTTTATTCATGATAGCTACTAACTCAACAAATGATATTAAAGTATTCGTAGAATCTTTAAAAAAGAAGGGAGTTAATAAAAAACTCGATGTAACCAATATGGGTTTATAATAAGAATAATATTACGAATGATTTAAGAAGAATATTTCGAATCATACAACACCGCCAACAAATTAACGTTTAAAGATACAGAAAAATGTGTGTATAGCATGTAAAAATTAAGCACGTTTTTACTACAGTGTTAATTTTAGGTAGATTCCGATAGGAAGACTACCTATGGCAATAATCCTCGTGTCAGGGTTGTGGGAAAATTTCAGCATATCTTCGCCCATAATGGTCCCTAGAATCCCAAATCATCTTTTGTTCAAAAATCCTGACTTAGAAAATTCTGTTTTAAATAGAATTATATAATCCAATGAATAATGAGTGCAAAATACAAAATACATATACATTGGATATTTATTTTAAGTACTTAAAAATTCAGTCGCTGTGTCGTACGGATATCGAATTATCACTTCCTAAATTAAATCATTCAAAGAAGCAATAATTCTACACAAATGTTACATAATCCATAAAACATTATTCTATATATTCTACATTCGATCAGATTCAGCGTATTCTTAAAACTAAAGAAGTCATCTGATTATATAATAAACAAGTAATAAACATTTATAGCCAATTCTTAATTAGGTGCACAAAGATTTTTTTTATTTTAATTACTTTTTAATTAAATAATTACAATTAATACAAATAATTTATTAAAAAATTATTGATTTTCGCTAGAACTGAACTCGCATTCTTCACCTTCACGTGAAAAATACCGAAATCCTCGTGTTTTATCGATCGAAGTATTGCTTGTCGATTTGAATTTTCTTTACAAACTGCTAAAACTCTATTTAAAGTATAAAAAATTAATTAAATTTAAGTAACGATTTGATATTTGAAAAAAATGTATTAACATCAAATGTCATCCAATACAAGTTTTAAAAAATTTACTAATACTAAAGTGGATGAATAAAAAGTATTTTATTTACGATTGAAAAATTGAAAAAGATATGTTTATATATAGGAAGAGAGTGAATTAATGGAAGGAATTGAAAAAAATATGGAGATTCGTATAATTAACACATTAACTTTTTTTAGTATTTTTAACCGATGAAGTTATATATATAAATTTAAAAAAATTTCTATAATAGTATAATTATATCCAAATTATAATTTGCTTTGAAAATATTTGATATTTTTGAAAAAAGGTATAAAGTGACTAATTAAATCATTTCCGTAAGGAAATAAGATTGAGTGATTAACAGATTGTTAATATAACCTTTAAATTATATATATATAGGAAGAGTTTGAACTTATAGTAGAAATTGAAAAAAAAGGCAAAAGAGTTATGATTTTGATAAAATCATAACCCTTGTCACACTATTTATAGATGATCCTCTATAAATAGTAAGCATGCCTTTCTTTTTATACCTGTTATAGGGAAAATTGTACAGTAATGGTGCATCGCCGTTGTAATGAAGTTTTATTTATTTATTTAAATTTATTTTACCGTTTTGGATATTATTATTTTTCAAATCGCTATATAGATTCAACTTATATTAGATGAAATATTATTAAACATTGACGTACAGAATGGTATTTATTTTCATGGGAAAAAATTTCAAATTGCAGTGAAGCGAAATGAAAATTACAAGGTTTTTCTGTATAAAGATAAAATTATTGAATTTTTTTATCAAATATTAAATCAATCTTGAATTTCTTATTAAAATGAAATAAACTAGAATAGTTGTTGAAATTCTACTCTCAACAAGCCTTTCTTATAACACTGACGCTTTACAGTTTCAGGCAAAAAAATAAAGAAAGAAAGACGATGGCATATTCAAAGTAAAGTCATTACAAAGCAGGATCCTTTTGTTACGGCTGATTTCCAAATGTATATAAAGAAACCTACAAACCATTTATTACATTTTTGCTAATAATTCTCTATGATATTTGAGAAATTGAGCAAGTTATGACAATAACTCTTTGAAGGGGCTTGAAATTTCTTTTACTTTCTACATCATACTGAAAATTATAACAGACTATTAAAGTACCTTGACGGTTTGGGGAAATTCAAAGCTTCAAATGAGCGCTGATTTGTAATTTCGTTGCTTATTCCAGTAATTAGTTTTGAAAAAGAAAAAAATATCCGCTTCTCAAGCCAGAATGTAAAGGTAGGTTCTTTGATATCTAAATTACTATCTGACAACATAAATTGTTCATGTTCGAAACAGTAAAAATTAGGACTTGGAAATCACTTTTCAAACCCTAACTTCTAAGACATGGCAGTTATTAGTAAACTTTAATTGCACAATTTATTGAGCAATTAAAGGAGACGCTAATTTATATAACTAATTTTATTTTTATATCTTCAATATTAAGAAAGTTAGAGCGAAATGAAAATTTCAGCCACCTACCTCTTCCATCCCCTTTTGAGCTATACGTCCCATTTACGGACTTGT
>JAOUZG010022945.1:138083-197843 GCA_026289955.1 Argiope argentata
CCCTGATTTTACTTTGCTAGTGGGCCGTTAATATAACAAACTTGATCTCTTTAATTCTATATAGACCAAAGTTTTTAGATTTATTTCCAAACCACCTTCAGTTCAAAAGTTAATACTTATAAACTGTTAAACCATCGGTGTTTGGGAATAAATTCTAAGAACTTTGGTCTATATAGAATTAAAGAGATCAGGTTTGTTATATTAACGGCCCACTAGCAAAGTAAAATCAGGGCTAAAGCAACACTTGGAATGTTTTGGGATAGACTTCGCAATGACGTAAACGGCACCTGAGTTAGAACTTGCCTTTCCGAATTTCCGTGCCATAGCAGTAGGAAAATGCCTGGCCCCGATGTATTTAATGTTCACCAGACCTCTTTACGGCAACGTCCTGATGTTTTGTACTTCCTCGATGTGACAAAGTGGTCATGAGAACCTCCACGTCATAATTTGGAATAAAACTTTAATTTGTAAGTTTAGGGAAAGTTTAAACTAATATGAACTAGTTTTTGGACGAGCGCAGTAAAGCTCTAATATCATGAAATTTTGTCGAGAATGTATTTTTTGAAGTAATTTAATTAATTAAAAATAATATTTATATTATTTATGGGGTAATTCAGGAGTAATTAGTGGAGTTACGTTGCGCGTGCCTTTCAACCATTGGGAGTGAATAATTATTCTGATTAGTTATTTGAAAAAATTCCAGAAATTTCTTCGTTCTTTTAATAAATTCTGAAACGCTTACACAACACTTCTTCGGGTGAATCGAGTTTTGAACCCGAAGCCCTCCGGTTCCAAGGTCAAGAACTTACTTACAGGTCCCCGAGTCCCCCGTATTGAAGAGATAAACATTGTAACAGGTAGTCCTTTTATGGGAATCTACCTAAAATGTCGTATATTCAAAAAGTGATCTGTACAAAATTCCCACTACAAATTTACATTGTATGAATTGTGCAGGTCTGAAAGTTATATTTCGTACAGAAGCGTTCATGAATTATTTTTTACAATTCCATTTTGATTAAGAAATGAATGACACGGGATTTAATTATTAAAGGTTTAAGTGAATATTCATCAAAATATTACCTAGTTTATGTTACACGTGTAATTTAAAGCTAATGAGCTGTGATTATCAAAATGTCATTAAAGTGCCAAAGAGATTAGTTGTAAGAAGAATTCCTAAATAAGCAGAAGATTCAGATGAGCTTCGGGCCTAATTAGCTCAAATAATAACCACCACCCCTTGTTTGCACAACGTCAAACTCTAATTACTGCAGTCAATTTCTTTCTCAGCGGATTAAGGCGATAGTCGAGACTTTAAACTGTGACATGCTTTCGTTAGTCTATAAATAGCAAGGATTTGGCGATGGCAGAATTTTTCACAGTAATTATTTTATATCTCTTATGTATACCACACGTTTGCGTTAGATAGAGAATAGTCAATATTTAAAAATGTATAATGGAAATAAATAAGTGCACTTTCAATTTAACCCACCAAGCAGAGGCTTCTAGATATTAAAAAGAGATATTTTTTATTTGTTTTATTTTACATTTAAAAGAAAAATTTAGAAGGGAAAATTTATCTCGCCAGTAATTGTATAAACCTTTAGTTGTCAGTAATTTATACCCGTCAGTATTTTATTAGCTCTTTTGTTTTAAAAAAAATCTGCTTTTAAAAATTCCTGTTTTTTATTGGAAAATAAAGATGGTTATCAAAATAATGAAAAAAATCTGTAAATAAAAGTGACACTTTTGAATGCGCTTTGTAAGCATTAAAATATAATAATAGTCACTAGTTTTTTTATAAAAAGCATTGTATATATTCTGATAGCATGTCTTAAATTTATTCAAGTTCTGCAATTCTTGAATTTATTTCAAAAATGTAAAATGTCGGATCTCTCATATTTTTAAAGAGGCCAGATTGTAGAAGCTCGCCCTGCTGAAGCAAGTGTGAGCGAAACTAACCAATTTCTAGGCCTTTTTAGAGTTACTGCATCTAAAATCCTGACAACGCGGTAAGACAAGCTCAGCGAAGCAAAATAGTGGACGGAAAGAGAAGCTCAGCGTGAGAGACCCTCGGGTATGGAAGCGGATTGCAATGCCTAAAAAGAGAACAACTGCAGCAAAAGTGACCGCATAACTCAAATCCTATCTGGATTCCCCGGAGTCAGTGATTACAGTTAGCATGCACCTGCATAAACAAAATCTTTATGGCATTGAAGCAATTCCCAAGCCATATGGGAAATCTTTTCTGTCGGTTATTTAAAATTCTGGTGGTAAAATGTTACACGCTAGTTTTAAAAATAGCAAATCCTTCACTCGTTTCGGCGTTTGATGAAAGGTTTCCTCCGACTTATTCATCCCTACAAAAATCCTCACCACTTGTGGCCGCAAATAAACTCACGAGGTTTCAAAATTTTACAAAGACAAAGCTATTAAACGTTCTACTACGTTGAATCATTTTTTTTAAAAAAAATTCTTAATTTACAAGAGTTTCTATTTTGTAATTAATACTCAAGACATTTTTTTTTTAATTTTTAGTTTGAGTTCATGATTCAATCGCAATCGTAGAGGCTCATGATTGTACAAGAACTTTCGAGACAGGTTTGGTAATCTAGTCACTCTTTTAAATTATTTCAAACCACTACTGCACAGAAAGAAGAATATGAAGGCCATTACTTCGGGGATACAATTCCCAGATATTTTCTTATAAAAGGGGCAAGAAATGAATGATAATTAGTTTTTTTAAGTTAGTTGAAAATGAATGATATTTCATTTCTCCTAAAGGATGTTGGAAATGAAGGATTATTCATATCTCTTAAAAGTGGTTGGAGAAGAAGGATCATTCGTTTGTCTTACAGGTGGTTGGAGATGAAGGATCATTAAATTTCTAAATTAAATCATGAAAACATTTAACAATATAATGACAACATGAAACAAATATTTTTGAGTGTTATTGAACAAACGATTAGAAATCAGAAGACTTTATAATATAAAGGAAGATAGATAATATTAATAGCAGAGACATCAAGTAGCGTCGAAGGTATATTAGCTCTTAACTATCCAATTTAAAAATTAGTAGATCATAAGGTAGAGTATTTTTTAAGAGTCCGTAACTTGAGTTCTTAAGAATAATTTAGTTTAACACTCCTTCATATACAATCATTTGTTTGTATGTGATCATTTGTTTGGCTATGAAACGAAATACAGAATATTGATATTTTATTATACAGACAGTTAAATTAAAAAAAGAATAAAAATTTAATAAAATTAGTTTAATCAGATTAATTTGATTAAACTAATTACTTTTTAGAGCAATTTTGTATATAAGAGACCGATTAAGAAACTAAGTTTGGAATTATTTCAATTTTTTTTCACGAAAGGGTATGGTTTGCAACTAGGGTTC
Source organism: Argiope argentata (assembly GCA_026289955.1). Taxonomy (NCBI): domain Eukaryota; kingdom Metazoa; phylum Arthropoda; class Arachnida; order Araneae; family Araneidae; genus Argiope; species Argiope argentata. The sequence continues at coordinate 141,484 of JAOUZG010022945.1, forward strand.
AAAGGTGGAACGCGTCCGCATCAAAACATAACAATAATGTGAAGGATTTTTTTTCCTTTGATTAAGAGATTCTTTTAGAGATTTCTCTGAGCCGTATTTATTCAGAGAAGTTAATTTTATGTGCCGTAGGAGTAGGGTTCATTTGAATGGAGTATGAGGTTTCACAATATTTTATAAACATATAAGTAATTAGATAAAAAGATGGATATTTTATCAGGAAGTAAGAGAAGATTTTAGAAAATAATATTGATTAATTTTTTTAAAAAATGTTAAATTAAATATCTTATAAATTAAATCAAACGATACATATATTAGAAAACATAACCATTCATCAGAGAAACTTGAAAATATTCTAAAACTGAAAATAAAACGCCTTCCATGTTTGGAAGTGCTTACTCGTACAAGTAAGTCTTTCTTTTAAGCTTCTGATAGAAAATATATCCACCATAAGATTCACAGTTACTGATATTCACCTTGGATCAGTTCCGAAATCAATCCATGTGAGGGAAAAAATTCCTTGAAGTAGGGAAAATTGTTTTTAAGAAATAGGAAATCAGCTATCTCAAATTCATGTTATCATATGAGAATATTATTATTTTAAAGGCCTTGATTGTCTTTATTAATATGTTTTTAACCAATATAAGCAGTTTTAAAATAATCACGTGACTATCCGAATCATGTTCTCAAATGATAAAAACATTCTGACAACAATAAAAAAAATCAATGACGTTGCCATTAATTTAAACTTTCGAATTACAAATTAAATTTCTATTTTTAAATTATTTTTTGGCGATAAATTGTCAAATATAACAACCTTCTGCATTATTTTCTAATAATTCTAAAATCGAAAAGGGATTCCTCAAAAGCGATAAATTGCCCGCATGTTGCCTACGTATTTTTAAATTTCAGAAACCTCAAACCAAAACAATATCTTATTCTCACGTTATAAAGAAAAAGTGGAGCTGAATATCCGAAACAAAATATTGTCAAGAAACAAGATTAGGCAAAGAATTGTCCATGTCCTTCCTTTATATAGCATTTCTGAAATAATATTTCTAGATTATTATTTTTTACTTTTGTGTATTATATAACTTTAATCTTTACGTCATCTGGTCTTTATTAGCATTTGAGTATGATGCCCTTGTTTTAGGTAATTAAGAAGTATGGAGGAATGTATAATCAGCTGTTTAATTAGTGGTAGCGAGTGGTGTTTTTTCTATTAACTGACACCATTCAAAGCCACCTGCAGCTCGATCTAACGACTGAAGTAGCACAAAACTCGGTATGGATGTTAATAATGGCACTGGAAGTAGGACTCAGGGAAGAAAAGTTAGCGCTGCACAATGTAAAACATTGTAATAAAAAATTACAATGAAACATTAATCTTGCATTGCATTGATTAACGTAATACAGCTTCACCAATAATTAGCGTTCTTGTAATGTGACTCTGATTCACTATTCAAGATTGTGCATCCTGTTGACTTTTATTCATTAATTTTTCAAATTTAATTTTTAAGAGATGTAGATTCATTTTTCAAAGAAATTCGACTAAGAAAAAATCATGTCTAATTATTTTTCATAGCAATAAACAAATATTTGCATTAGGTGAATAATTTTGCATCTGATTATTTTTCGGAGTGCAAAGGGTTAATGGACAATATTTTCCAGAGCTTTACACATGTTTTTAGAATACAAATAACTTTCGCTGTAATCGCCCGCAAAAGTATAAATTTTTATCTAATGCTAATTTTCAATTTGTTAAAATGCAGCGACGCCATACATTTTTTTGGAACTAATTTCCTGTAATTATACTTTCCATATCATTCTGTTTCTCCATTTCAGTGTTTGGTGCATTTCAGTTGTTAAATCGCAATTTTTAGCAAAATGTGAATGTACTATTATATTTTTACTTACTATTGTAACGTCTTTTTATATTAATTTCACGAAAATACGTAGACTTCATAAATGAACCATTTTTTCGATGTAGAGTATCCTAGAAAAGTATCTTGTGTGAAGAAATAAACCCTTCTAATACAGTTGGTTGTTAGAAAGAGCAACAGGTGACTCTGAATAGGGCCAGTTAAAAAAATCCCCCAGCAGATATATTAGTTAGGTGGAGAAGTGATTTTATAGCCGTTCAAAGATACAATAGTTGTATCAATCCGCTCGAAGAAGAACAAGATCCCTTTGATATAGCATGTGTATAGACAACTGTACCCACAACCTAGGACACTATTTTTTTTTTTTGCTCAGCCGAATTTTTTTTATCTTTTATTACATAAGAACATGTAATAAAAGTTCGATTGATTTCGAAAATATATATATCAATCTAAATTTTAAGATGGATGCATTTTGTCGGTACACAGCCAAAAATGAAAGTCAAAAGAAGAGAATAAACGAGCTAAGGTATGGTTTTGATTTGCTACAGCATCTTTGCAACAGGGAAAATCAAGCATATTAAGATATTATCAATTAATATGTACCGATACGTTTTCTTTGTCAGTGGTACTTATCTTCGTAAACTTTCTCGTATATTATCCAAAAAAGTCAAAATTTTGTTTCTGATGCTTTTCTCGTAACTGATTGAAGGCAAAATTTAAAACAGATTTACAATGACAGTCACAAAAGAACACACAAATTTAACATGTTTTAATTACTGCGTTTTTGTTTCATCACGTTTACATGTTTCTGAAAGGGCAGAGAGCCAGAATCCAAATCTTCGTTGGAATTGGCTCCAAATTTCCAACGTGTTTGTGATATAGGTTTTAAATCTGTATACCGAATTTTATTTATCTAGCTCTCTTCGTTGGTTGCATTTATAGTATTATTTTATATTTGAAAAGCAGGATATACAGACTTCCTCTGACCAAACTTCATTCACATATATAAACTTCATTAATATAAATCTAAGTATTTGGTATATATACAAAATTTCATCGATTTAGTTCAAAGTGTTTTTTAACTATCTATATTACAAACAAATAGACATGCATGCCAAAAATGTGTTCTTCAAATGGAGGGAGTTTTTAGTTTAGTTACATTCACATCCCGTTGTAAAACGACACTAGGACTATTTTGGAACGAACCTCGTAATTTCGAACCACGGTCTGATGACGAGGACACTAGGTGTGGGGAGATTCGTCGATTTCACACGTTTTTCTTTATTTGTTAATTTTAGGTTTGAAAGAAAATTCATCTACGTGAAAAGGTGATTGGGAATTCAAATATTTTTATTCCTTTGTCTAAAAGCAATTAAATTTAGAACTGAATATTTTCAATGTACAATTCCAATTCTTCTTTTATTACGACGATAGATGAGAGATTTATTGACAATACGCATCTCTCTGTACGTGTTACTCTGTACAATAATGGGATGTTAATAGAACGATAAGGTCATTGGAGCTCTTTGCTTTGAAGTCTTTAAACTACAGTCAAATGGCAATGATTTTAATTGAACTGATTCTCACCAAACTTACAGATTATATATGTGGTATCGTCTTAATATCTACCACGTGCCAAGTTAACATAATGCAGTGAAACTACGGTGGCATCATGTATTGAGCTTCTGACAGATTTCTCTCTAGAAACCAAAACTTTTGTTGTTGGCCTACTTAGATCAAAAATCATTTTAAAGGTTGGGAGGGAAGAATTGAGGAATTAAAACTCTTTTGCAGAAGGCTACGACTTGTGAAGTCGTGTTATTATGAAAAGTCAATATTGAATGTATTAAAACTGGGAACCTTTTCCCCTTACTCGCTGCTTCACTCCCAACTAAGGGGAAGGTCACATTAGATGTGAGGATAATGAGCGTTCGGCATGATGATTGGTTCTAGCTACCCGAGTGGGTACATTAATGGCTGAGGGTTGCTATCTTTTACTGATGACTAAACGTGCTTCTCATAGGAAGGGTTGCACAGTGGCCGGTGATGGCACTTAGGATTCTTTCTTAATTCCCAGAAATGCTGTCGCGGTGGTCTGATCATTCAACTTAAATACGTGTGCCTTATGGATATACAGGGACGGGGTAGCTTTGTGTGGTTCCTCGATGCATTAATCATAAGTATGCAGGTACGATTGTTGAAACTGATATGCAATTGATCTTGACAGATAAAGAATAAAATATCTCGAGTAACATTGAATCACTTAAGGGAAATGGGAATATTTACACTTTCAAATAACATATTTTTCAAATTTAGTGTAATAAAATATGGGGTATTTCACTAGCTACAGAAACGCTTACTGTGTATAGATTTGAAATACTCAAAGTTTATCAATTAATCTAATCGAAATTGAATCTTATAATTAAAAGATAAATTATTTTGCCTCTTTCTTGAAACATGTTTAATACAAATTTTACTAAGCACAGAACTTATAATTTTTATTTTAATCGTATGAAAAAGAACTTTATACAACTCCCGGCGTCCTGGTATAGGGGTAGAGCGACTTCCCCGTCATCTGGGCGTCTCAGGTTTAAGTGTCCATTCGGGAATGGTTCTTTACTCAGTGTTCTATCTGTGAAGTGTGTGAATGTGCCCCCCCCCCTTTTAAAAAGGGTTTATACAAACGAATGTTAGGCATGAAGTAGCTAAGCTGTTCTCTTGGCCCTTGATGGCGCTACTGAAAAAACAAAAGACGCTCACTCGGCTTAAATCGCCGACAGATCTGTCAATGAGCTTGTAAAGTTCCAAATAACAACAACAATATTTAGGAATATTGCGTATCTGTTTTATCTGTATCTGTTTTAAGTGATATATTTCAGTATTTACAGGCTATTTAAAAAACAAAATTTCATTTTTATTACAATTTTTATCTACACAACATTAAATATTTTTGAAATTGTTTTATAGGTAATATATTTAAATATAAATCATTAAACCTTTGTTCATGTATTGTGTAAATGTTGAGAAGGATTTTAATGCAGAATTATTTTTCCGAGTTTCGCAATTTGTGATTATGATATGAAATTGAAAATTATCTCATGAAATAAATGCTCGATTTGCCGTTAAAAATACTTTTAGAAACAAATAATTGTTTAATGTTTTGTAATTGAATTTAAATAAACCATTAATTCGAAATATCTTACTTTTTAACAGTTTTGTTGACTGCGAAAAAAATCCACTTCATTTAGAACTGAAGTTTTGCCAATTTTTTTGTTGTCGAGAATGTCATAGTTCTCTGAAACAAGTACTTTAAAAGATAAATAATTAAATAAATAAATAAATGTTTAAGAATTTATAATTTAAAAAACCCTTCTCCCAAAATGTCCTAATTTTTTATGAGTTGTTTTCTGTTTTCTTTTGTTAACTGATAAAAAAACCATTTTATTTAGAACAGAAATTTCAACATTTTTCGCTGTCGAGAATGTCTTAATTCTCTTAAGAAAAATACTGTTTTTTTTTTCTATTTGTTTTAGTCAATAGTCTTTTGTTTCTGATTACGGTTTACCACGAGTAGCAAGAAAAAAAAACTTGAAACGTGATGGACGGGCTGCAGTCTATTTAACTGACGACATACGAAGTAAAAGTCTAGACTCATTTCTGAAAAGGGGATGTTGGTGCAATTCTTAATGTACGGGTGAACTGCTGCCAGGGAATGAAAGCTAGCTTTTATATGTCAACCAGAACACCTGACGAGCTGTATTAAAATATTACAATGCATTTTCTTTTTATAATTCTCTTTAATTAAATTATGTTAAATTGAATGACTTTGGATCTCGCATACTTGCCTGGACTTTCAGAAAAAGACTGATTTTAAACATAATAAACCATTTTTTTAAGACCGTAACACCTAACGAATTACGTTACTCATTAAAAACTGGGCTGTTCAAGAGTGTAATTCATGTAAAATACCTAATGAATTACTTTAGTTATTTTAAACTGACTTTTCAAGAGTGTAATTCCAATACAATGCCTAACGAATTGCTTTACTCATTAAAAATTGACTTTAGCGTAATTCATGCACAGCACCTAATGAATCACTTTATTCATTATTAACTGAATTTTCAAATTTTTCAAAAATTATATAAGTTTAAGAGAGCATGTATAAGTTTTACTTATTCACCCTAAATGCTAGCTGTAAAAAACGAGAACCAAAAACTACTAAATAAACCGCTTATTTAAAGAATCACATAAAAAATTTCTTTCAAAAAGTAATAAAAAAGAAAAGAAAGAAGTCTTTTTTAATCTATTATCCCTCTCCCAAAAATTGAAACAATTTTTTTATTTCGTTTTTTTCGTACGCTGCTAATCAAGATTCAATTAAAAATTAGAAACCGAAATCAATTCGAGTAAACATGATTTATCTAAAATATATCTCGCCATTTTATGAAATTTAAGGAGCATTTTTCACTTGGATGTTTTAAAGTTTAAAGGAGTTATCTTTATTTACCTCCTTGCATACCTAGTACAGAGAAAGTGTAACAATCGTCTAAAAATTTGGGCTCGTGATTTTAATGAATCTCCACGTTTTAGATATCCCTGAGTTCGAAACACACATTTTTGGAAATTTCCGTCTGTAAGTCTGTCTGTGACAAAAAGCATTTTAAAACGCTTTGAGTTAGAGAAATTAAATTTGAGACATAGTTTTTATGCAAAATTTGCAGATTTCTGTCAAATTTTGAGCAAAATTATTTCAGATGAAATTTGTCTGTCCGATGTTCGAATATAGTCAACATGATAACAACAAACGAAGTGAGCTAAATGGATAAAATTCAATGCACAGCTTTAACATATCTGTAGCTTTGATACCTGTAAAAGTTTGAACCAAATCCAATGCAGGGGTTGGATAACTTTCGGTCCCCACTTTCAGGAACATGTAAACACGAAAACTAAAAAATGTAATTATTTAAATAAGTTTAATTTGGTATGGAATTTTATGATTACAAGTGCAGTTTTGTGCCCGATTTTTACTTCAATCGATGAGGAAAAACGTGTCTAAAACGCAAACTTGATTTTCGTTTATTATTAACACCATGCCGGGAATTAATTGTCAAAACTTTTGCTACTGATTACAGAATGTATTCAAAGAAAATGCTAAATTAGCGCCCTTGGTTAATATTTCGTACCTATAAAACTTAAAGCCATCCAAAGCCTACTTTGGCATAATACCCTTATCAGTGAGCATGTTAGCATGTTTTTAGAGAACCACACTCGCTGGTTTAGCTTGAAATAAATGTTTCCTTTCTAACAATATTATTTTTCGTAATGTATTTCTAAAGTTTATATTAATAAAATCAGTAGTATTAATTTTTATTAAATAAAATTTCGTTCCACTTTTTCACTAAGATTTAAATCATGTCATGTTTGTTTAATGTGGTTTACTATTTATATTAGTACCTTTCACGTCCATCATCAGAATGAAACCCTACTCTTAATTAACTTTCTATTCTCCTTCCTTTAAAATGTCTAATAATTTTTTTTAAAAAATAATATTTCTTTTACTGCTATTAGTGCTTTTTTGTATGTAGTAAATAGAATTTACTTTAGTATGTTGGAAGATCCTTTTTTTACGGCGAAAATTATTTTCAGAATACAAAATATGTGGTTTACAAAGTCATACCTTCAAAATCATTGAAAATAAAATAAAATGCAGCGACATTTTAGAATATTATTCTAACAAAAATTTTAATTAATTAACTTTTGCAGTTTTATATTATGTTACTTTATAATTCTAAAAAATATGTATAGCTTTGTTATTTAAAAAGCATTCTATTAAATAATAAAATACTAATTACACATTGAGTTTATCGTAAGTATTTCATGCATCATTGTTAAAGTTACTTCAAAATTTGTACTTCGATATTTTTTTTGCCCGGGAATCTTTACACTGAAACCCATTATTTGCAGTTTATATTATGGTATTATGTTAATTCTAAATATTATACAATTTTATTATTTGAAAATGCATTCTATAATTAATAATAATTATAGTTTGTTGAATTTATCGTACTTATTTTCAATATTATACTTAAAATTACTTTTAAATATTAAATTTGATATTTTTTACAATGAGAGTCTTTATATTGAAATCAACTCGAATAAAAGTAACAGAAAATTGTAATTCTTTTTTGTGGTTTCAATTTATCATCGACATCAAACTGTTATTTCATTTTTTTTTTGCCTTATAGAATTTTGGATGTTTGAGTGAGGGAAAGATATCCGAGATTTGCGTTGTCTACTTGTTCTCGCCTCTGTCTTAATTCGACAGTAGCGCTATATTATATAGCGTGTTGCATATAATACAATGTACATAATGATATTTTTATATAAAATAATACGAATTTACTCAGCTGTGCAGTTTTATTGAGCAACGCAGATCTTCTTTAACATTATTTTGAATAGGTATTCAACCAAAATATTGTAAAGAAAACCTAAAGGTGGAAAAGTAATTCTTTTATAAATGAAAACTAACTGTGGATTATTGAAATGATAGTCAGTGAGAACTAATTTTCGTTAAATTTCTTTATTTATTAACTATATTTTACTTATAAGTGCGGAGACACACGGAAGAAATCGGTCCTGTGAGAATTTTCAACACACTGGCATTTCTCTGTTCCGTTTCATTTATGGTCAAGATCCATATTTTCAGAATTTCCTGTCTAAGTTAACATATTTGCAGGGAATATTGTTGGCAACGGTGGAAGTAGAGCATCATCTTCAGCGTCGTTTAAAATATAGTCTACTAAGCCTATTAATCAGGCGGTTCAAAGTGTTTTTCTGATTTTTTATTGTGTTATGAGGTGTGACACGGTGTAAAAGTCTAAAGAGGAGGTATTGGATCAAATGTCGTTTTTACCATCTAACTGCGATTCGCTCACAAAGTTAACTTTATGCATGAGAACATAAATAATTTATCTCATATGTAAGCATATCACCTTTTCCTCAAAAATTCATCAATTTGCAACTGAGTTTAATAACTTTACATTCGAAAGCAATGAATATAAGTTCTTCAAAGTAATCTATTTTAGCATGGAAAAATCACGACTATTTTACTCAATGTAGGTACGGCAGATATCCTCACCCTGTGCCTCCATAGAAGAACGGGAAATTTTAAAAACGAAATGAACGTAGAAACGAAAATAAAAGCAGAAAATTCGATATTAGATAACAAAAAGAAAAGATATTATTTCAGTAAAAAGGAAGAAACTGTTTTCCCTTAAAAGAAAGTTTATGTTTTTAAGAATAAGATGTTTGACTGAAACTTTAAATTGAATTCAGTCTCTTGTCGTTTTCCACGACCCAGTTTTTGTCTGGAAACAGTGAGCCCTTAGCAATGAGTTATTTAGAAAGGATTCAATAGAAATTTTATAAAATGATTAATTCCGGAGAACAGGCAGGATTCCACACCTTCTTTCCAAGATTGCATGATTATGAAATAGCTCATATGATTTCAAATAATTTATGTTTACAATTCAAACAAATAATGAAAGTAAAAGGAATGGTTTTCAAAGAACTATTAAAATTCAAAAATCATCTTACAAAACTAATTCGTTTTTTCGGGGGGGGTCTCAGAATTCTTTTAAATAATATATTCAGTGCTATTTTCTCCTTTTGAGGATTAATTTTCAAAAATGTATATATTTAATTTTTCCAACTTCTAGGAATTTGCACTTTTCAATTTCTAGGAATTTATCTTTTTATCTTTTTTTTTATTTCTAGGAATTTATATTTTAAATTTTTTTCATTGCCTTGAAATTGTCAAAATAATTTCATATTTCACTCAATTCCTGCTGTCTCTTAAGTAGTGAATTATAAGCAAGCAACTGTGAAATCTCACCAGTACTGTTCTTTAAAAGCTCAAAAACCAGTTGTTCCATATATTTCGATAATAATAATAACGCTAAATTATTAGATTATAATGAAAATGCAATTAGATTTATATTAATTTCCATAAACAAAAAGCAGGATCACGCTTTTGTATTTTGCATAATACTAATACTTTTTTTTCATTAGTGAAAGACGAGTTTGTATTAAAATAAAATTTAATTAAAATATTAAATAATGTTTAAGACTATTAACGTGGTCAGCTGCATTACAAAAATTTAAATTCAAATGTAGGTTTGCATTGAATTATCTTTATTCATCCTCCCAAGACCAATTAAGAATTAAATTTGAAGCATAGTTTCAAATTAAATTATCTTCTTTATTCATTCACAAAAGATATAAATTCGGAATTTAAACATAATTTTAAATTCAATTCTCTTTTATATTCACGCACCAGATAGCGATTAAGAATTTAACATGAAATAATATTTTAAATTAAATTCTCTTGTTTATTCGTCCACCAAAGGTACTAAATAAGAATTTAAATTAAATTCTCTTCTTTATTCACACCCCCCCCCCCCTCAAACACACTAGTCAAAAAATTAATGGTTTAAATTAAATTGTTTTATGTCTTCGCCCATCGAAGGTACGGATTAAGAATTTAACTTGAAATTCTGGTTTTAAATTACATTCTTTTCTTTATTCACACATCAAAGACACCAGTTAGCAAATAAAGAATTTAAATTAAACATTGTTTTAAATTAAATTATCTTCCATGTTAGCTAAATAAAGATACCAATAAGAATTTAACTAGACACTTCTCTTTTTTATTCGTTCACCAAAGACACCAACTAAAGATTACTTCATAGAAAAATATTTTTAAAAGAAAGTAGTGCACCTCTTATTATTACATTTTATTTGCAATGTATTTTTTCAAGTAAATTTGAATAAAGGGATTTTCGGTTTCAGCTTTTAATATCACTTCAATTTTAATTCGCCATTCAATTTCATTTGCTTTTATTTAACATTTATAATCATCAAATGGAACATTTTTTTTATAAAATCATCTTCATTAACTTAAAAATCTCCACTTAATCCCACTAATTAATTATGAATATCCCAGTATTATTCTTCAAGAAAAAGTTTTATTCATTTAAGAATCAAAAATCTAATCAATTATATCAAACTAAAGATTTCTTATCTTTCCATTTCGGAAACAATCCCAGTGAAATTCATCGGGATAACGTGGCCATACACATGGCATAAGATAAAATAAACAAAAGGAAGTAAATAAAGTATACATTGAAAACAATAAGAAGAAAATGGAATGATAATATTGACAGACCTTTCGTATCCTCTGCTCCTTGTTGAAGATCTCATTCATTTTCGGTGCGATTTTTCACTTTTAGCATTTTAAAACTGGGCAGGCGGACTTTAAGTTGTGAAACGTAAGGATACGAAACGCATTGTTTGCACTTCTGCGGTGTATGAATCACGAGGAATGTGGATATAAACACTTTTATGGCCTGCTCGTCATAGAAACTTAAACAAAGTCATTTCTTAAATGAACAGAACCGGGACAGTCGGAATCGGGAAGGGAAGTGACGTAGGACGGCTCTGCATACGATTCCGTCCACGTTTTCCAACCGAGAAGTCACAAACCTTTTTCATATAAGTCAGCTCAGTTTTTATAATTTTTAGCATTCGTTAAAAAAATTCACAAAGAACAGATGCCATTCTATTCTGACAGATTACGACGCTGCGGCAGGAGGGGTTGAAATTACAAAGAGTGGCTTTTTTTCTAATTAGCAAATAAATAAGTTTGTATAAAATACAAATTCTAATAGTATAATATTATTACTTTGCTCATCATAATTGGTCTTTCAATTGCCATTACCTTTTTATAATTATTAAAATATTTAAAATCATTTACACATTTTAATATTTATATAAAAATTTGTTTCAACATATTGCAAACAATCATCAATGTAGTGATTCTGGAGACATCACAGATAAATCAAATCCAATACACGATGTGGTCTAATAGCAAATTTCTTAATCATTAGACTTATGCACATACAGAGTGGACATAAAATAACTTCCCTTATTTGGTGGCATCTGCATCTGAAGCAAATGAAAGAAATGAAACTAATTTCATACACAAGTTGTTGAAGGCATAAAAGGAAAAATTCCTTTAAGAGAGAAAAAAATTAGTGCCAGGAAAGGCCGGAATAGCCGGGTTGGTAAGGCGTTGGATTTGCATCCCTTAGGCTGCGAGGTCGAAAATGCCAGACGAAGACTTTCCGTGTGCGTGGTGGGTGGCACACATTAAATCTGTTGGAATCACAAAGTCCTCTATGTCGAGAGTAATACCTGATCACCCTGGGTCAGAGGTGATCATTTTCTGTTCCGGATCTAAATAACAATCTGTGGGTGAATGGATGAAATGCCTGAATAATGTCCGCCCCGTAAAAAGGGTTTTGTGAAATGAATGAGATAGAAGTCAGGCTTCTGTCCTCAGGGGTTCATAACCTCAGAAGTTGTTGCACTCCTCCTTCCGTTGTAAAATAGAACACGGGAACAGCAACAAAATTAATACCAGATATTGCCGATAGGAGAACTACTAGCTCTGTGGGAATACATTTATAAATGTATTCATGTAACTCGCAGAAAATAATCTTCTGTTCATCAATATTAAGGTCCTCTGGACGCCGTGTAGTAATTTTAATATGCTGATCTTCCCCGTATACAAAGTATTGCATACGGTGCATACAGTTCTCCATTGCTGCGTGTTAACTGTCAGTTTCGATGTTCATAACAACCCGTATTACGTTCCGTTACAAGACAAGCTGGTTTACTTAAGATCAGCCATGACATTATATTGTCTATTGTAGAACAATTTTCAACAACAACACAACAATAGTTAAGAATGAACAGCTGACAGGTCGTTTGAATTCCCTTTTTACAGGGAATACATGGCGCTGCTGTCACGCACTTAAATAATAAGAATTTTACATAATCCATCTCAATATGGATTTAACATATCCTTTACAGTCAGTATGTGAAATGTTTCATTTAATCCATTTCCTTTAGCTGTATATGCCGCCAAAAAGTCAAAGTTATTAAAGGCCACCCTATAGGTCTAATTGAAGCCAGAAGACCCAATTTTCCAAAAAATTTCTGGCATAATTTCTCTAGTAAAGGTATGCCATCAGAGAATACCTAGTGCGGCAATGGCCTACAGTAGTTACCAAATATTAACTTTTGGCGTGAATTTTACATCTTTATGGAATCTACTGCGTGATCTATCGTGACCTATCTTTGGCATGCTGTACTATGAGAAACTCGAGTTTGTGTTTTAATCGCATTTTTTTCAAACCAACTGAAACAAAAATTTGACGTGTAACTACTGTTGTAGTCACAAAACCACATATCAGTTTTTATATATTAAAGACTATGGGTTTTTGAATTGTTGCATTTACAAGTTTCTGAAAGTACAGGTGGACATACAATTACCGATTTCTTGTATTTAGCTCAAACTTTGGCAAGAACAATTTGGGAAATAAATATTAAATCTATGCATCGAATTTAATCTATCTAGCTCTCTTCGTCTTGGAGTTATCGTTTTACCTTTTATTCCAATACACAGACAAAAAATTAATGAAAATGGATTCTGCTGGATTTTGATAGGAATCGTCAGATTTCATGTAAGGACAGTATACGAGATTTCAGGTGTCTAGCTCACCGCGTTTACGAGTTCTCTGTCACAAACAGGCATTTTTCAAAAATACCTTTCGTACTTTGAGAGGTCTAAAACATGGTGATTCGTGAAAACTTTAATTAGTTCGAATGGTTTGATGACGACAAAACTTTCAATGTACTCAATATAGGAAGAATTTTAAAATGCAGTTGCAAGGCTAATTAAAAAGTGTGCAATTATTAGACCTAGAAGATATTGAATTTTGTACACAAATATCATTGTTGTATCCTGATTTAGTCCAATAAGTCTTTACCTCAAGTGAATAAATTAATAAGGATCTATATGCAGGATATTATCTTTGAAAGTGACCTAAAATTAATTTCGAACTACTGGAAGCCAGAATATAGCCTTAATTTTAAAAAATGCTATAAATGACAATTATATATTGCTTGAGCAATCAATACAACGGCGATAAAATCCTAAAATGTTTTATAGTTTCCTGATCTTAATAAGTATTTTAGTTTTTTTATTTCTGTAAAATATTCTTGACGCATTAACCTTTTATACGAAAATAAAAATTCTACTCTTCTGTGGCCCAAACTGTCCAAAATATAGCTCTTTAAATTTCATCGTTTTAAGCCAATCAAAGATCGCCTCAAAGATGCGGCGTGAGTTGATTGGCGGACACAGTCATTACAATAATCCAAAATTGTTTTAAATGGCAACAGTAGAAGTGGTTTTAATTGATTGAGTTATCATTAATAAGAATTGTATACAGTATTCCTAATAGCCATTTATTTAAGTTCAGTTAAATGAACATTTATCGAATAAAAAATTGTAATTTGAATAAGATTCACTTTAACTCTGCTATTTCTAGATGGAAAAAGAAATGGTAAAAATCCAGGAAACATTCTAAACGTATTATAAAAAATTAAAACAAATCGAAAAGTTTGAATGTTAATGCATTCTGTATCAGTTTTTATATTTTAGGACAAGTGTATTTTATTTTTGAAATTCTTGGATAAAATGTTTTCATAAATTACTTCGCGAGATTGTTGGATCGCACGATATTAAGATTAAAAATTCACCATGAGAATAAAAAAGATATTTCAAATACAGCGTTCACGCGAGGCACTATCTACAATAAATCGATAAATAAATATAGCGTCCAGTAAATATAAAGAAAATCCCATAAATTATTTATGACGAATATAAATTGTTTTTCTACGTAGCCTTACATCACAACTTATTTAACTGCGGTTTTCCGAACTCTCGGGACAGCGGCGAGAGGGAGTAGAAGTGCCGGGAATCATTTTATTATATTATGCATCAAAAAAATTAATGAATAAGTAGTCTAATAATAAAATTGCAATTGAATGTAGGGTACAAATATATTTCATTAAAGTCCCTTATTTTACCATTAATGGTTTATTTTATTTTACACTTATGTACATAATATTTATAAAATTATGGAATATATTGCCGATGTAGGTCGAGAATACATAAATAAGTTATTCTTATAAACGAATACAAGTCGTAAAAGTAAAGGATTGTAGATAAATTAAATGTGATTGCAAAATTTAAAAAAAGCCTTAAACCTATTTCTGGCAATTATATAATCGTTCATGGAAAAGGATGAATTTTTTAACGTATGCATAAAGCTTTTGATACCAGTAACAATAGTTCAGCTTTCACAATAATATCGAAACATCTTTTTCTTTTGTTCAAATGTAAATTTCATGTTAAAAAAAATAAATGGCTTTGAAAAAGTGGCTACGTGATGAAAAACATCAAAGGCGGGTTATGACAACGACGAAAGAAACATAAGCATTCAACTATAGAAAAGCAAGAAAAAATTTCATAAATAAAAATAAAATAAAAGCACCCTTTTATCAATAAATTTTTTGCAATAGAAATAAAATATTTTGATAGTATTTTTTAGTAATGAAATTATTCATACACTAGACACTTTGGTATTTTTCTGTTTCCAGTTTCTAATTCAATCTAATATCAATTTTGCAAATGGAAAGCAGGAAAACTGGTATATCGGTGTCTTCTGCAAATATTTATCGAAAAGCATTTAAAAAAGGATTTCCAATCACTCATTGTTGCCCTTTGAAACAGACACGTGGAGCCTATAAACGTAAATAAAATATATGCAGCCAAATGGCTATAAGGTGCATTGAAGAGTTAAAAATTCAACGTTTGGAATATGTTTAGCTTAAAACGGTTAATTTCGGTTGTTTTTAAATAAATAATGTAATATATTTTTTAAACCCAGTTGTATTTAATTTTTAAAAATTAACTAATCGAGAATTTTTTCCTATTTATTTTTTTAAACGTTTACACAATTTCTATTTCACCACCGTCTTTCATTTTTATGGCGCAATTGCAAATAAGAATGAACAATAAAAATCAGAAATTCAAATATATGTCATAGATCTGGAGCTAGATTGGATGCCATGGGAATATACATAATTCTTCTTCATTATGTTTTAAAATTTTCGAACATACTTCTTTGGAAACCGTTAAAAGTTATAAGAATAATTTAGTTTTAAAAAATATAATAAAGAAATTGCAGAAAGATATTCAATTCCATAAAGAATTCTGTAATTTTTATGCCATTTAAACTCTTTATTCCAAGAATCAATAGTTCTTGGCTTTGCTCTTATTTTATCAAGTGGTCTACATTCCCAATTTAATGCAAAATATTTCAGTTCCACTCTTTCTTTTGACATAAATCGTTCATTCGGAAAAAGATAGTCCACTGATTTTCCTAAGAAGACAGCGGACTCTTTCAGGCTTTCTGGGAATTATTTAGTCCCTGGGATGAAATATTTCGTGCATATGTATTAAAATAAAAATACGTCAAATTTCTTTAAAAAAGCATTCTAAAACGAATTATATGTTTTTTTAAAAAAATTTAATGATATATAGTTTTTAAAATTTCAAAATATTCCACGCATCTTAGTTTTTAATTTTTCTATTTGTTTTTTTTTTTCTTATTACCGAATTGAAATTTATTAGGAACAAAATTATACATGTTTTTTTAATTCAAATTAAAGAATAAACTTTTCGAAATATTTTTAAATGCAGTTATTGAATTTTCATGTGAATTTTATGTTTTTATGGACTAAAATTGGCTTTAAACCAGCTAAAACGATTTCGGAACATAAAATGCCTACCTTATTTTTAAAAATATTTGATTGACATCTTTATTATCGATTCTATTTCATTTCTTCAAAAATTAAGACACCTGTAGCATTTCAAAGATATTTGAATCTAATTACAATATTATTTTGAGATAAGTCATTTCATTAAGATGTACTTTTTTTCCAGTTAACATTTAATATATTTATTTCTTTACACAATGCATTTTATAATTATATTTTAGTTGAATGTAAACACATATTTTGGAGATGAAACGATAAAAATAAATTTGCACGTATATTTTTGCTTATTTCGAAGTCAATTGTCTCCTTAAAATTGATTCGAATAAATACACTTATTTAAAAAATTACAGCAAATTATTACTCTTGGGAAGAAATAATAATTTTTAAAATTATTATTTCCGTAACTTCTAAAGATGAGTGCGATTCGTGCATCGAATTATCGCCTTTTAAAAACTTATAATCTAAGATTACAGCATTCACATATTTTTATTCAAAATAAAGATTCAAAAGTTCGCAAATCTGTCAACATCTTATGCACTCTACCGTTCTCAATTGAATCAATAAGAAGTTTTCAGAAGAGAAGGTACCTGTCAACCCTCATGTCATCTGTCTGTCGTAGGTAGTAGACAAAGCAACACAGTTAAATGGTGAATGGAATGAAATGACGAAATATTTATTTCTTCTTAAATATGTACTTGTGGCAGAGAAACGTTTGATTTAGAGTGGATTAGGGGGGGGGATAATTTATTGTTACAGAATAAATATACCAACATTTTCCTAAAAATAATTTTTATTGCAATAACGATGTATGAGTATTTAATATTGGACGTTGAACACGTTGAACCCTTTCAACTCGGAAAAGTAATTCGATGCATATTTATTCACTTAATGGATGGATTTTTTTATTAAAAATAAATTCGTACAATTGCCTTAAGTTGAATTTTCCCCATAAATGAATCTACATGTTTTTTATCAATCTGTAAGTATTTTTAACAATTAGATTTTAAAAAAATTAAATGTCAAAATGATGCACCGTTTTGAGTGGAGCTTGTAGGAAGATATTCGTAAGCAAAGGGTTAAAAATACAGAAAATCATCATATCGCATTAAAACCGAGTATTCAAGAAGAAAATATAAATTTAATTTTTTAAGATTTTCATTACAACTCCAAATGAATTGCTATTTATAGCAATTTTCGGTTACTAAATATAGATGTTATAAAAAAAAATTTATAATAAAAGAGATGTCTTTATAGTATGTTTCTGAATTGCAGCTACTTAAATAAGATTAAAAACGTTAGTAAATGTGTTTAATAAGAGGTGTATGCATTGTTTTTAAGCATACAACTCCACGATCCAAGATTTTTTTAATTATTATTATTGGATTTTATTCACATATAAAAGACAAATATACTTTTTCCTAGAAGCGTGGGCTCATTTATTTCGACAAAAAATAAGTCCATACAATTATTTTAAGTTGAGTTTTCTCGAAATGAGATAAATGATAAGTGAAATAAAATATATATAAATTGAACAGTGTAGAACTTTAACATTTAAAAAAGCAGCATTAAAAAATAAATATTTTCTTATGAATCTGAATATTTGATCAAACTATAAAATTCAAATTCATTCTAAAATGATACAAATTGAATACAAATTAATTTAAGAAAATAAAATTATTCTAGGGAAGTTTTTTCAAAATTTTTAATAATGTGTTATGTTAATAAAATGTTTAATAATGTGAAATATTTACTCTATAATAGACTAGTAAATTATATTATATAAGAGTAGTTACTTAATTTTTTTTGGTAACTAAGACTAAATTTTTATTTGAATATTTTTTACAATTATCAAACCAAATAATTAAAATTTTACGAATTTTTTTTTCATTCAAAACCTAAATAAAGTATAGTAAAAAAATTTAATATAATTTGAAATATTTTTAAAATCGCTTATAATTTATAAAATTAAAAAAATTATTCTCTTGAAGTTATATATTTTTATTAAATTAAACAAGAAAAAAAAACACATTAAAACTCTATTCGCAGAATAAATTAAATATTTTTTAATATACAAACGCAATAAAACTCGATAAGCAACTACTATAATTATTACAATATTTGTCAAATATAAATTTTAATTGCAATATAAAAAGATTATATATTAATGAAATATTCAAAATAACTTTTATTGTTTTATTGAATTTTTTTCCATAATGCATATAGCGTTTTATATAAAAAATTATTTCTTTTGCAATATTAAAATTAAAATATTTTCAAAATATTCAGACAATTAATGTATTATTTTCAAATAATTATCACAAAAAAATTAGTGAAAAATCTTTCAAATTCAATCAAGGAACATCTGTGCATTCCTAATATTTACATATGCAACGAGCAAGGCCTAATCGAACAAACAATGATATTTATCAAGGGTCTGAGCGAAAGCAAAATTGTGCTCTTACCTTATGTATGGTCTCCTCCACTTCCGGTTCATAATACTCATTCAAAGATCGACATGAAGCTCTCAGTGCATCTCTAGTTCCGGTTAAAGTCAACAATGTACGATCATCTGTTACTCCATAGTCGGCCATATTGCAAAATCAAATATCAGCTGATTGTCGGATTTGTGGAACACTTGCGATAGTTTTGAATTTTTAAATAGCAGCTGGTGTTTTAAATGCAGTCGTTTATGAAAGAATTTCAAGCGAACAGACAAACAAAGATATTTAGGAGATTTGTTTTGTTCTTCTGTAGAGGAAATAATAATCGTTTAAAAAATAATTTTATAATTTTCTTTTTATAAACGTTTTACACTAATTTATTGGTTTAAATATTTTGTTACTTTATTAATTTTAAGCTGTAATGTATTCTATTATTTTATTTGAAAACAATTTCAAAAAAAATAATCTTGAAGCTAAAAAAGCATTTTTATTGAAATGAACAGTATAGCTCTTTCAATTAACTTTCAAACAACAGGGTTTATATTACCCCTCGTAATTTATTTTGATAAATTTAATAGCAAGTAAACTAGGAAAATTTTTTGAACAGTTAAAATACTTTCGCCGTAATTTCAATTCCGCTATAGATACAAAAAATTATTATGCAAAATGATGCAATAATTAAAGACAAATATAATCAAATCTTTATTTTATAAATTGAAATAATTTTTCAAGATTGAAAAACAAATAACATTGCTTTTTCATATAATACTTTAAATATATATTTAGAATTTAGAATCTTTATGCATTCTGCAATAATAAAATAATTTTTGAAAAAGTAACAGATACTTTAACCAGAATTCTGTCTATATATTGAGAAAATTAAGGATATTCTAGTAAAATAATTTTAAAGTAATTTTTTTATTTAAGAAATCTAGTTTTCTAGTGGAAAACACATTTTAAAACACACTATCATTTAAATATCATCATATTCCAAATTAAATTTCCTTTTTTATTTCACATGAAAATTAAAGTTTCGAGAAAATCCAACGGTTTTTCAAAATCGCGATTAAATCCTCTAAATCAGGGCTGTCGATCAGGAGGCACCAGGAACTGCCACTTTCTGCATCGTTCCGAAACCACGGCACTATCAAAACAAAAATTATTCACGCTCAACAAAATCAAAACATTAGCCGAAAGTGCCAAAAAACGAGGTCGAATTGTTTTCCATTTAATTCACTAATTCAGATTCACTGAGCAAGCAATTATCACCTTCAGCCATTCCACAAGCACCACACACCTACATAGTAAACACTATCTCGAAGAACTGTAAACACAGAGTTGGCGTGTAGTAGTAATTCATAAAGACTGCATAGATACTACTTTACTACACCTCTGTGCCTAAGCCTGTTCTTTCCCTCTGCGCCTGCGCGTATTTTGAAAGAGCATCTGGCCGATCAATACGGGGCGAAAACGCTTCTGTAATACTTCCTTGGTAAAAGAGAATGGATAAGGGATGGAAAGAGGGGGAGGGAGTTCAGAACATTTCAATTATTCCTTAAAAGCTTTTGGCACCTCTGTCACTGACAAGAGATGCATGTATCCTTCGAACATATGTGTTTAAACGTTTTTAGATTTGTAAGTGTCTCGACAGTCTTCGATCGTAAAAGAAGTAAATTGTTTAGAGTTCGAGGGTTCAAACTTTATGAACTTTGATCGCGCTTCGTTATCTAAAGAGGCTTTGAACTTTAAATAATGCATTAATTTAATAATAATAAAATCTTTAAAAAATCATTTTAATTGTAAATGTAATATATACTATCTAACTCATTGAAATAAAATATAAATCTAAAATATTAAGCAAATTCTAGTTCATTGCAGTAAAATATAAATTTGGACTAATAAGCAAAAAAGCTATAAATTTTTTCTGCATGTCATATACATTTATTTATTTTTATAAGTCTATTTATATTTACCTTAAACAAATATTCCCTGACAGATTTCAAGGTCGGATTAAACTTTCCGGGCTTTTTAACCCTTTGAACTCGGAAAAGTAATTCGATGCCTAATTATTCATCTAAAGCAGGGATTTTTTTATTGCTCTGAAAAATAAATATACATCATTGTTTTAAATCAAATTTCTTGAAAATTTAATCGATATCTTACTATTGTGTAGGCGTTTTTAACAATCACAATTATCCCCCCAAGGGGGACACCTTGAAAAGGAAATGAGATGCTTCCGCTATGGTGGTTGGAGCTCGCCACCCTGGAGGATACACAAAGAGGTTTGGGTCTGATGCCTTCCATCGAGGATGAGATGTGCTTTCTACGGGAAGGTTGTACCGTGGCCGGTGATGGCTCTTAGGATTCAATCACAGTTCCAGCCAGTGTTGCTGTCCCAGTAGTCCGGTCATTCAGTTTTTTTGTTTGTTCGTGTGCCTTCGGGCGGGTCGAAGAGTCAATTTTATGATGAAACAATATTTAAATTTTATCCGGCGTCCTGGTATAGGAGCAGCCTGCCTTCACCATGATCTGGCCGCTCCGGATTCGGGGATGGTTGTTCTTTGCCCTGTTTTCTATCTGTCAGTTGGGTGAAAGAGCCCCCTGTAAAAAGAGGGAAATCACGCGTGTGAGTGTGTTCAAATGAGCTGAAAGTCTACCTTCTACCCCCGTGTTCTCAGGGGCCTTTACCTTCAGAAGCTAATGCACAAACTCGGTTTAAATAGCTGACTTTGTCAGTGGTCTTGTCTATGATAACTGTCTGAAATAACAACATAAGTGCAATAAAACTTACTGAAATTCATTAAGTCCATTTAATTACAAAGGAACGTAATTACGCGATTACGTTCCTTTCTAATTAAAGGGGAATACGACATTAAATAACTTTCAAAATACCACTAAACGAATTTCATCACCGCTAACGACTCGGGGCTCCCCAAATTTGTGAAACTTCTAGGGGAATTTTCTACTTGGAACATTTAATAATCTGGATCTGTTTGCTTTTGGAGCCAATTATTGGTGATTTTTTTTAAACCCTTTGTCCTCCGATGGTGCCTCTGACTCACTATTCAAGACTGTGCATCATTTTGACGTTTTATTTATTTATTTTTCAAATTTAATTATTAAAAACGGCTACAAAATGGTTAATAGATGTAAATTCACTTTTCAAAGAAATTTGACTTAAGAGAATTAGATACATTTATTTTTCATAACAATAAACAAATCTTTGTATTTGGTGAATAATTTTGCATCTAATTATTTTTCGGAGTGTAAAGGGTTAATATGACAATATTTTTATTCTGGCATTCCACCTGAGATTGTGTAAATAGAAAATTCTTCATTGGAAATGAGAAAGGAAGCTTGCAGTGTAAAAAAATACAATAAAGTTGGTAGAGAGAGGCAGCGAGTAGATATTAACCACTTGACATATGAATTTATTTAACTTTCTAATTAAATAACACATCTTATTTTGGTAATTTATTGTTAATTTGGTTTTTTTTAATAATGTATGGAGCATTTGGGATACCAAATCGTTTCATATTGATTGTTTCATATTTAAATACTTAATTCCGGCTGAATTGTAGACTTGAAACTAAAAATTCAGTAATTTGATACGCGTGTCAGAAACGCCATTGTATGCGAAGTGGTTAATATAGCTGTTGTTGTTGTTTCTAGTTGCATCTCCATGGATAAGCTCGCTGATGCAGTCAGCGATTTTAATGCCGAGGGTACGTCTCTTGTTTTAAGTAATGCCAACAAGGACCAAGAGTACGTCTTAGCTACCCACTCATCACGTTCGCTTCCACAACCCCTTTTTACAGGGGAGGGGGGGGCACGTTCTCATATCTCGCAGATAGGTCAGGCGAAGAATAATCATGCTCGAATGGGACTCGAACCCGGGACACCCAGATAACGAAGAAGACAAACTACCCCTGCGTTAAGACGTCGGCAGATATTCTTTTAGTAAAATGTCTGATACGTTACGACCCAGAATCAAAAAATTTCCAGTCTTGACCAGAAGATGAGGACGACACAAGAGCCGGTATACTCAGCCCCCAACTTCAGTTCGTACGGTGGATGTACTTTGTAAAGTCCAAAAGGCACAGTAACGGATAACGACGCTTTACCCAATGCAAAATACAGGAAGTAAGACACAGACGAAACGAATTCAACAAGTACTTGTAAAATTCAACAGCAGAAGCAACAAACCTTTATTAAACAATCTCAAAAGCACGAAGCGAAGGAAGAGAACTCGCTTGAGGTCTCATCACTCCAGAAAGGGAATCAACTCCATTATTTCTTCTCTCTACCGCGCTTTTGTCATTTGTGCGATCGACTCATTCGCGTGCGTTTGCCTTTAGAGACACCACGACTGGACATTGAACGGTCACCAATATCTCGGAACCTTCATTTTTTGACCAAATAGGTGCCAAATGCGCGCCAAGATATCTCGCCAAGTATCCGTTGAAGGTATCTATAAAACTCTCTTTGGTATTAACTACGCAGAGAAGCAATATTATAATTCGTAACAAGATCTAACCTATTGTTACGAGGAACTATCAGAAAATTTTCTTTCAATCTTTCGTCCGGTTTAGTCACAATGTCTATTCAAGCGATGATGACAGAATCATCAAAATCAGTCAAGGATATTTTTTTATAGAAATCCTTAAAATTCTCTCTATTGATACTTCACTCCGAAAATTGAACGATTACAGAAGCACCCGCCGCTTTTTCCAGCGACTATCTCCTTCCTGGTGTTGTAAGACCTGACGTCGAAAGATGGGCTACACCGATGAAATTCTGCAGTCAAAAAATTATTTGCTCCTCCCACCTTACATATCGTCCCTCTAAATTGGGGGTGGTAAAGGTAGAAACTGCGCGGACGTTCCAACGGGAATTTCGCCAACCTTCCGTTGGAACAAATATTTATTTCTCAGCTTCCACTGAGCATTTTAGTGTGTAATACGAGCCTTTAGTGACCTCATTATGTCGTCAGCACACGTACAGCGCCAAATTTGACAAATATGGCGAGTTTCTACTGGAAATCCATTTAGAAAGGTCTTTTCTCACTGCTGTGCGATTCCATTACAAATAATTTTATACAATTAAACTATTTAGAAATATTTACACATAATTACATTTAATTACACAAAATTCATAACACTATTTAAATCTCCATGAAAGATATGCTGTGGAATATACTTGCGTATAAACTTTTTCATTTTTCATTATTTTTTGTTTAATTGCAGACTCTCTAAATATGCAGTCGATTCTGATTAATTAAGACGCAATAGGAGAAGTACAATTTTGTGTAAATAAACGACAGCTCTGTCGGGTAGCATTTGATCATCAAGATAATTCTTGAAATGACAGTCAAGCTTAATTTCAAAATAATAAAATAGGTTGCTTTCAATCACTTTCAGGAAAAACTGCACCACATAATAAATACTGGAAAACTTCCAGTTTAGTTTTGTTATGTTAATGTCCCCTTGTAAAGCAACACCAAGGCTATTTTGGGATGGACCTCATAATTTTGAATAGAGGTCAGATAACGAGGATGACACCTGGGATGGCACCCCTTCTCCACACCACACCAGCTGGAGGAGGTTTGGCCGAGACAGATTAAACGTGCAACTGACAGGAAGTTTCTTCGGTGGAATCGGATCTCGTACTTGAAACCTTCGGCTCACTAGCCGGAACCTTAACACACGGTCAACGCGGCCCAAAAACTTTCAGTTAGCGGCATCAGTTTAATAACCAGACCTTTGGTAAAGCACACAACTGTTAATTAGTTTAATGCAGTCCTAATAGTACAGGCTGAGGACGGAGCTTGTTCCGTCAGCTTCTGAATGATCGTTTCTATACTTACTTCTTGTAATGTATTGCCACAAAAAGCATAATTTTTAAATAACTTTCGGTTTTTAAAATAATTTAGGAATCCCTAGAATATCATATGCTATTTATGTAAAATGTATCTTAGATAATGATCATGTGATATTTTTCTGAAAATCTTTTTTTCTAATAACGTATAAAGTAGACAGAAAAAAAAATTCAAATAGAAAATAAAATGTTGATTTAGAAACGCTCTTACAGTGCTAAACTACTTTAACAAATAACGACAAAAATAATTTAAAACTCTAGTAGTTGCGTTACTCTTATCTTCTCTTTCATATAATGGCAATGCTGGTTAAGGTACGCATCCCATAATGCGTTGCGATGGTAAATGATGAGATTATAAGCTATTGTTATAAACCTGCAATTTTGTTTCCTATCATAAATAGTATAATCGTAAATAAGATCATTTTACGATCAATCCTGCTCAGGGCTCAGCTGGGACCTCGACTGTGATTTCAGAACTTGGTAGCAAACTTGTCACTTATTTTGCGATTTTCCGATTAATTTGGCGATTGTGGCGACAAATTGCTGAACACTTCGAGAATTTTCGACATCCGCCCTATAGAAACTGAGATGCACCCTAATTGGCCCAGAAGGTTCTCGGCCCGACTTCCTCGATCAATAAAAGGCCGGCAGTCTTAAGATGCAGAGTGTATTGAACCGGAACCGGAGTCGGAGTAGAAGACAAGTAAAGAATCTTCGATAGAATATCGAAACGACGAAGGAGTGCCAGCGTTGCGAGCAATTCCAGCGAGGGCCGAAATGCTGTGTACCGAGTCCTGTTATCTACTGTGATATATAGCGTCATTTCGTGAGTAGATTAGTCAGTCATGTGGTAGTAAATCGACAGCTAAAGCGAAGAGACAGCGAGAACTTCAGCCCTTTGGAGAGACCACAGAACGAAGCTCAGACGATCTTCTCTCTTGCTAAATTATATATGGCCACTTTGTGTGCTGAGGTCGATTTCTACTTGCGATCTACTGTCTGTTGTAGTGCGCTGCTGTGTGTTCGGCCCGTTTATACATATTTGCCGTCAGTGCCTTCGTGTCAAATAAACTTCGTTATTGTTTTCTACTGAGGCCTGCTGATTGTCTTCATGGCATACACTCACGACAAATGAATCCGGGATCCGTAACACTATTCTGTTTAGGTAAGCGAGTGAATGTCTTGTCCTGTTTTCGTGTTTTGTGTAAAATGTGCTCATTAAAGAAATGTTCCCAAAAATATACGTCCTATTGTTTCCACTGCACAGATAATAATGATCTTCATGTCACCATAAGACACTATAAAATAAAATAAATACAACCATTTTTATTTCAAACCACTATTATGAACCTTGTAATAAAACTGAGAAAAAGTAAAATATGTAATTAAAATCAATATGTAGTAAAAGTGTGATTAAAAAATTACATATCGGTTTTATTAATTACCTTTATCCGTCTGAAAATTACAGTTATCTCAAAGGTTTCAAAAGAATTTTTATTTTCATTTTTAAATTTCAAACTACAAAAAACTTCTATTTTTGAATATTACGACCATTTTCCTCAATGAAACTCCTTCTATGAATTTTATTTCTAGGTAAGAAGAGTCAACTTCATTATTTTTATAAAGAAAAACCATTTATTTAAATTTGAAATAATTCAAATTGTAGTATTCAAAAAAAGGTTGAGGAAAAAGTTGTAATTGATGTCAAAGATTTAAATTTTGAAATCATGGTCGAAAAACACAATAATATTAGACAGAATAAATATTAAAACAAAGAAGTACTTAGTTTTTGGTTATGAATAAGAATAAATGAATGTTTCGTTGATTAACAACCATATTTTTCTATAGGACTTTTATGAAATACAAAACAATACTTTTAAGAATAATAAGTTTTTAAGAAAAAAATCATTATATAAATTTGAAAAACATTAAAATTCTGCAAAATGTAACAATGAAATAAATGTTATTTACGTAAATTAAGAGAAAATGACGTTATCTTAATAAAAAAAGCCTTTCTCTTCAGCAATCAACGCAGAATTCCTCAAAAAACAAAATCTAAAATCACTGAGTGTTCGTATTAGCACCCCTGATCTAATTAGTGCCAGATACCTCAAAGTTAAATATTTAAAGTTAAATGAAAAATTGTTTCATAAAGTAGAATTCCCCCAAATCATTTGCATTTTCATGTTCAAAGCGTTATGTAATCATCTTAGTTCTTTTTTCCAAATCTCATCCTCATTATTCTCATCACAGGACGGTATCCTCTTTACAATAAATTATGCAAACTCCCAGAAGAATAATTAGCCGTCAGAATGCCATCACTGCCGAAGAAAATCTTGGGGAAGATAATGGAACATAAAAAGTAATTGTTTGCCAGAAAAAAACGCTTTACAGTAAATGAAAGAAAGTAAAATTAATTTTTGTTATCAGAAAACTAATTTTTATGCAACAACCACACAAAAAAAGCTTAAAGATAGTTTTTCTAAAAATATTTTCTTTGGGGAGGGGAGGGGGGGTTGTGTCTGATAATTAGTTTCCAAATTGAATAAGCTAAAAATTTTAAAAAATTTCTTTAAAGTTATTCTAACGCAGGATTGTCCAAAAAGAAATAGCAAAATTTAAAATATTTTTTTATTGACGACAATAAATACAGGTATATATCATATCTGTTTTCTTATAATCCTTCATATGATGAAGACTTGTCCACTTTACAACGGAAAGAGGGGTGCAGTAGCTTCTGAGGGTGTGGTCCCCTAAGCACCCGAGGGCAAAAGTTTGACTTCTACTTCACAGATCCTTTTTAATGGGTGGACTTCATGCATTTCTCTCATTTATTCATCCACAGATCGTAATTTAGATCTGGTAAAAAAAAACGATCGTCTCTACCCTAGTACCCCCAGTGATCGAGTAAAGGGTTAAAATAATGCTGCCAAATAAATTTTTCTAAAGATCCCTCTGTTTCCCTTGACTGGTTTGACGCGGTTAAGAAATGTTCATCGGAATCTCATGGTGTATAAGACTAGGGATAATTAATTTCTCCCTCTCTTTTACGCACCCGAGAATACAAGGTCCTTAGAAATACAAAATCATATATATATATATATATATATATAAAAATAAAAAATATATATATATATATATAAGTAATTCGTTAACAAAACCAACTACAACTGAGCAAATTACAGTAAATTTCACATTCCCGTTGATGCAAAATTATTGCATCTGCAACAATTGTTCGTTAATTGTCTCTATTTCTCCAGAGAGAAAGCGCTTTCACTTCTGTGAAAGTTTTATTTAAAAAATGTATAATTTTACTTCATTTTTAATTGATTTATAGCATGAGAAAATTATTATAACTTAAAACCATAGAGAAAGAAATAAAATTCACAGTAGATGTTAAAATTAATCACAAATTAGATTAAATAGAAATCTCTCCGCTGAATAAATATTCGCATCCTCTAATGGCTTCCATTATGCTGTTTAAGCTTTTAAGGATACTTTTTTTTACCTTTCTTCTTTCTTTTCTTCTCTAAATTAACGGAGCAGTCTATTATTCTCGATAACGGTTTTTAATTTTCCAGTGCCACCAAATTGGAACTAATGGCACTAAACGACATTAAAAGGATTCTTTAAAGAAATAAAGGGATTCTTCTTCCACTGGCTAGAAAGCGCAAAAAAGAATATTTTAATAAGGAAAAAAAATCCCATGATCAATAAAAGCACTTCTTTTCTGAAGATTCATGTAAATCTATCGTTTAAAAGTATTTGATGAAAGGAAATGTGTTTCTTTTTTTCGAAGAAAATTTTAATTACAAGAAAAGTACTTCTAGATTATATGTGGAATCACGTGTTTATCATGTCTATTTTAAATTTTAAGAACAGGTTCAGTTCGGATAGTTAGGAACAAATTAGGCATATTTTATCATTCCATTTTATGGAAAATTGGATTTGGATATTCCATTCTATTTTATGTAAATTTAAATTTATTCACTAAGCAGTCAATTACATCCATTTTTTCTATTACTTCGGAAAATATTCCGAATTTTTCTCAGGAACTATAACGGTAATTTTTTGAATATTTAGCTAACCTCCGTGCACCACTAAGAACTCATTACATATAGAAGTAAGTATACAACTCATTACATATAGAAATCTCAGACAGAACAGACGGAGAACAACCATCCCGAACCGGTAATCGAACCCAAAACTTCCGGATAATGGAGGTAATTGGGAATGCTACTTTGGCTTTAAGCAACAAATAGAATCGAAGAGAATATATTTAAAATGATAAACGGCTACTGCTCTTATTGAAACCAAATTTATTTTACTGTCTGTTTTCTATTATTCCAAAGTATTATTTTTTCCACCAAAATGCATTTTATTTTATACAAAATCATATAAATTATAAAGACTTTTTAATGCTTTCGAGTTAGTGAATTTATATATACTCTATTTCCCATTTTGTTGGGAAAATTTAGAAAATAATTTAACAGAATTGAATAAGAATTTTATAAGATATAAGAGGAAAATATCTAAAACAATAATACACACTTAAAAATGAGGATGGATTAGTAGTCAAATTTAGCAGAAGTAAGGCCTTTTCTACAAATAGAAGGTTTAATTCTCTATTCATCTTATTTTCTCTGACATTTAAGGTATTTCAAAAATTTTATTTCTGCAATAGAATTTAGCTGTATAGATTCTACCTGACTTTCGTAAATTTCAAATTAGCATTAGTCACCGAAACATGAGATTGGAATTAAGAGGAGAAATCCTGATCTAGTGGTTCGACAGATGTTCATAAAGGGAAGGGTAATTTATAACTGTATACCAAACCAGGAAATACAAATTGTAAGATACCCTCCCCTGACAATCCGAAACCACATCCAGATATGAGAGATTTCCCACATATTTCCAAAGGCTTAGAAGAATGCGGGAAAATAAATGCTTCTGTGGAGGAATTGGAACAGTTTGTTACCTTTCAAAGGAATGCCAAGAAATATCAGAACTAAGAAAGAATCAAAAAGTTGAAAATAATTTGGTAAACACAGTTCTGAAGATGCCAGAATATCTTAAAGTACAGAAAGACGTGATGTCAAAAGTTTTTAGTTTTTTACCAAACATATTTGACAGTTTTAAAGTGTTTACTTTTTTTGTTTGTTTGTTTTCTTTTGCAGAGCAAAAATTTGGAGAAATATTCAGAATTTTGAAAAAAAATCATTTGCTCAGTTTAGTTACATTAATGTCCCATTTTAAACAACGTTAGGACTATTTTGAGGACGGTCCTCGCAATTTTGAAAAGTGATCAGATGACAAGGATGAGACCTGAGTTGGGAGCCCCCTCTCCAAACTTCTGAGAAACATCAACATGAGGACGTTTGGATTCATTCTGGTGCACGTTAAATTCCGACGTATTAACGTGCACCAGACAGACTTATACGAGGGTTCTTTGGTGAAAAACAATTTAGTTTCGAAGCCGAGAATTTGCTACCAGGCCTTTGCGAGAGACTTTTTTAAAATGAAATTCTGCTCGTCGTTTGACGGGTCGATAAGATACGTTTAAATGAAGAAGAAGGACAAGGTTTGACCACTTTATGGCAGGGGGGCGACAATCGGCTTAAAGAGGATGTGAATTGGGTAAATCGGCCGGTGTTATGGACGTGATATGATAAAGACAACAACAGTTAGCCACAATAATTCCTGCCGATACGTCTTTGTTCAGAGGTCACTTAGTGGTAGTTTATACGTAGTGTCACAAACTCCTTCCATTCCACTTAAGGAATCCGATAGCAGCGCCACCTTTTATTCTAGTGAGTTGATACCAAGACCTCGGACTGAAAGCATGGATACCGGGTCTGCGGGATGAATCTGTAAATTCCGTTCAATCTTAAGTGTTTGTGTGTGCCGTGAATAAAAATTGCTTCAAAAGGAATATGGATTACTTGAGCATGTGTTTATTACTCATCTATATTTTGCATGTTTGAAAACGAAAGTAAACACTGACTTTCAGACATATTGATGAATTGAAACATTAATGGTTTAATCTATATGATACCTTTACTTTATTAGAAATAAATTCATCATTGAAAATGTCTGAAGAAGATTTGAATAAATTAAGACGTAAGCTTTGTTGTTTACGAGGTGCAGTGACGAAGCAATTAACCAAAATCGAAATTGGCATTTGAAATCCAGATGTGGAAGTCGAAGAGCTAGATGAATGTCTGGAACTTTTAAAAGACAAAGATGATGAATTAAGAGCAATTAATTCACAAATTGAAAGTTTGATTAAAATTGATGAAATAGAAGAAGAATTCCTAAGTGTAGAGAGTATAAAGAAAAAATAACAAAAACGCGGTTCAAAGCACTTAGATTAATTCTGAAAATGAATAACAAATCCAAATCTAATAATTCTTTGCAAGATTCTAATATTACTCTGAATAACTCGAGCCAAAACGAAACACAAAGGAATGAAAATGAACGCATTCAATTACCAAAATTAACTATCCCAAAATTCTTTGGTGAAATTAGTGAATGGTTAAATTTTTGGAATTCGTTTAAATCTGCCATTCACGAGAATGAGCATTTGAGTAAAATTGATAAATTTAGCTATTTAAGGTCATTTCTGGGAGGTTCTGCTTTTAACGTAATCGACGGATTATAATAGACAGTGGAACATTATGATCACTCAATTGATATTTTGAAACAAAGATTTGGAGATAAAATTATTTTAATTAATGTACACATTGAAAAATTACTTCAGACAATTCCATTAAAAAAACTCTAATGATGTAAAAAGTTTCCGTAATCTGTTTAATCATGTACAAAAAATATTAGAAGTTTAGAAAGTTTATCTGTGAAAAAGGTTAGCTATTCAAGTATTTTAGTTCCTATATTAACAAAATTATTGCCACGTGACCTACTTTTAGAATACATGAAAGTGAAAAGAGATACTTTTGATCTCTTTTCCTCACAACTCATGGCTAAGAGGGCGAACTTTCTTAACCATAAACACTTAAGTTTCGGAACCGAAACCACCTGCTAGAATGAGTCGACCAGACTACAGGCGCCCATCAACGGCCTCTGCTTTGATCAACGAGTCTGTTCGTAGCAAGAAAAGTAAATACGATCAGATGTGTTTATTTTGTAAATCCTATAGACACAGTGCAGTTTCTTGTATAATAACCAATTAAGTCTCGAAGAGAAGACAGAAATTTGTCAGCTATCTGACTCTTGTTTTAGATGCTTAAATGATAAAATAAAAAGAAAGACATCTTGCTCCAGCTTTCAAGGTTAATGTTAAGTGTAATTTATGTTCTGGCAGACACGTAACTATAATGTGTAGGGGTAAAGAAAAAACTTCAGGGGAGGATTCCTCGAAATCAAAAAATGCTGATAGCGCTTTAAGCAATACTTCTAACACAGAAAGGGTTATGTTACAAACGTTTATTGTAAATATTTCGGGAGCTACACAGAAACATTTGATTAGAATAACAATTGATACTGGTAGTTCTTGTAGTTATATTTCAGAATTACATCAAATCGTATGTGTCATATTAAATTCGAGTGTAAAGGATTGATATATTTCACTGATTACATTTTTCAGTCATCGCGATTATATATTTCTGAAAGAACAAACCGACAGACGGTCAACATCAAGTTAGATTTTCCTCAAAATTTCATAGGTGTTTATTTCAGTGGATATTAAATGTGTTTATTGAGTATTATTGCCTATTTTTCTATGTTTTATAACTATCTCGTTAACTTATATTTCAACAACCGGACAAATAGATTTCCCCTAAGTAGATTTAGCTCAAAATTTGATAAAAATCTATAAAATTGACGAAAAGACAGTATAACAAATTTCATCTGTCTAGTTTAAAACTCTTTTTAGTTATCTTTGTTATAGTACATATAATTGTACATAATAGTTATATTTGTCATAGTAGTAATTGTTATTATTCTACAGTCACAAAATAGTTACTTAGTCACAAAAATTATCATATTACAAACTGATGGTCATTTTCCAGGAATGAGTTTTTTGAGCTCGGAGATTTCTAAGCTGTTAGAATTCGTTAAAATCTTGAGTTCGAATTTTTTGACGATTACTAGGCTTTTTTTTTCTATAACTAAGATAAAATAATCACGAAAAAAAAAAACATC
Organism: Argiope argentata; assembly: GCA_026289955.1. Lineage (NCBI taxonomy): Eukaryota > Metazoa > Arthropoda > Arachnida > Araneae > Araneidae > Argiope > Argiope argentata. The sequence continues at coordinate 174,596 of JAOUZG010022945.1, forward strand.
TTTTCTTAAGTGACTTCTAAACTTCTGTCTTAAAAACATTTAAAATTAATTTTCTATTCATTTCTGAGCATCCCTGCATAAAATCACTCGAACATAAAATCGAGTTACTCCTTTTTAGTAATTACATTTCTTTGCGAGACCAGTGTAATTCCTTCCCAGAAATTTCTCTTTTAATCCTTGATGAAGCCTGAGAAGTCAGCATCCTGATCCCGGTAGCGTCATTAGTTAGCTGACTATACTTGTGCCTCCGAACTCTTGAGACGTGCGAGGAATGAAAGTTGGAGCCTTGTTTAGGAGTACTTACTATTATTCTTTTACTATTCAAATTGCTTCTTTTCTATTTTGCTAAGAATGCGCATTTATTCTTTATACATATTGACCTTTGAAGAAGAAAGCTCTTAAGCAGTAATGACTGGTAACTTCAGAGAAATTTTTAAGGTAATAGAAAATGGGGTCGGACTGTTATTCTTTTATATTTTTGATATGAATGTCAAACTAACTAGCGAATATTTTTGTAGAAAATACTCATTCACATTGGCAGAGCTTTTAATAAATAAAATAATTTAATAGCGTATGTGAAGTTATAAATATAATCTTTATGCAACAAACGCGCAAGCACATAAACGAAAAAAAAAATTTGAATTATGAATCTTTAATCCGAAAATCATAGAATCGGAGCTATAGCCTTGATTAATCTATTTTTAAAATTTATTTTTTATTGATGAGTGATGATGTATACACGCACACACAAATAAAGCTGTGAATAAATCTGTAATATGCGTGTCTAAACAATAAATAGTATCGTTACAAAATAGATTTAAATACATTTTGGAAAACTTATTAGAATTAGAGAAATTAATGAAATCATATACAATTATCAGAGAATTACTAAAAAATTTTGAATTTTCAATTGATGTGATGGTTTTTGTTCAAGATGGTTTTCCAGGATTTTTTTAAAGTTAGATTAATCTCGATTAAAAATTCAATCAAAACTTTAAAAAATCCATTTGTAATAAACATCTGTTACATAAATATTAGTCTTATTTTGTAAATATAAGCCCGATGCTTGGCTCTGCAAAATGTTTCGAAGGATTTTTGCATTGAACATGACACAATTTTTATAGTATCCCATCTATAAATATTATTAATTTAAAATATTAAGGAAGGAGGGTTTGTGTATATTTGCCCCCCCCCCTCTTTCATTAACCTTGAACTGTGAAATTGCAGAAAAAAGATTTTTACATTCCTTTAAAACTTACAAACCTAGCTTCTGATTCAATTTTTTCGTGTAATTTTAATGAATTTTAACTACACTTCTAAAATAATTGTATGAAATACTTTTCCTTTATGTACCACTTGTAATCAAATATAAAAAGTGAATTACCATTCTGAATATCAAATAGTTCTTGTGAGGCTAAATAAAAATAAATATTCCATTGCCAAGTTGATTACTAACAAATTCGTTAGTATATTTTAAAATTTTGTACGCTTTCTTTTAAGCTGTTATGAAATGAGTTAAAATGGTTCTGCATAAAATGCAACGGCTGATGCAATCAATATACAACTTCCACACTAAGGACAAGGACAAGAAGTTTTAATTCTGCATCCTTTAATCCTGCAAAGAACTTATTCTTCTCTTCCTATTTCTATAATTCCCACCTTTCTGTATTTTATTAAAAATATTCTGTTTATAAATAAAAGTATTTTCAGCAATAGAAAAAAATTACTATTGTTTTCGTGACGTAGAAATAATATCGAAACTAAACTTAATTTTTAAAGTTACAACCAATTAACACTAAGAAAGCAGATCAATAAAGTTGATTAAATCCTCATCTAATAATTCAGTCACTGAGTCGATTAAGTTCATTCATTCCGCCAAAACTAATCAATACCAGCGAATAACTTTATTTGGACAAGGATTATTAAATTTAATGCCTGATTTTCTTCACTGTAAACGAACTTGCATTATTTCCTTATTTACCCACTTGAAGAAGTGGCGCCATCTTTTAGCAATAGAGAAATTTGAAAAGTAGAGACCAACTTGAAATTTGATGGTGATAAAATTGAGTTTTATTACTATATTTTCTTTTACACAAAAAAATATATACCACGTTTAACGAAACAATATATATAAATATGAATTATATGTAGTTGTTAATATTATCTCAGTTTGCACGAATAATATACCGCTAATAGAAGAACAAATACAACTAAAGAATACTCTACATATTTTTGGGTATTTTCTACTAAATCAACTTACTAAATACCAACGTAAACAATGCAATTAGACTGCATTATTTAGCAGCATATTGCCCTTAAAAAATTATAGTATGATCACTTTCCGTAATCATAAGCTAACCAAAAATATTATTTTTTAAAAAATTCGATATCGAAATTTAAACGAATTTCGATAATTTGGATTTTTTCCGAAGGAATATCTTTAGGATTTCTTCTGTCAATGTATAATATTATAATAGGGGGAATATTATGGGGAAAGTAGAAGGATTTTAACATTTGGAGTAAACCTAGGTCTTCCCTTCTATCAAATTTGTTACCACCATAAAAAATTAATAAAATGAAAACAAAGAAAATTAAAGCGATTACTTTTCAAGTCGAGATTAATAAACATTTTTTCAATGAATAACCGTAAATCAATATTGTCTTTTTTATATACCAAAGATTATATATTAAACTACAAAAAATATTTTTTTAAAAGCCCATTAATTAACTAATTTTACAAAATCCGCAAAACTTAATGCAATAAAATTCCTTTCCAAACATTCTACTCATTCTACTGATCTTAAATTTTTAATCGCTCTTAATTTCGAAAAACTTTGTCTATATATTTATAAACTAGTAGAGTAATAAAACTGTAGTGCTTATAATTAAATTTTCAAAAACCGAATACCAAATTTCCAGTTTCAGAATCTCGACAAATGTCCAGGCACCGATTGCAAATATTCAAAATAGTACGATTTTTTCAGAAAGCTAATCTCCGTAATACGTATCGTTTTCTCGACAACGAAAGATTTTTTTTCTGTTTCAACAATCTTAGTTTGATTAGCTTTCATTCATATTAATGTTGTTTAAAGTAAACGAAGCAGAAAAATTGTCAGTGTGAGTTAATTTCTAATGTAGACATTAGTTAAATATGTCACTCTACTTTAAAGACAAGGAGAAAAAAAAAGAATAAATTTCTCGAACAGTATTAAAGTTAATGGAATACTGCAGTTGATTGCCTGATTTAACGAATACGAAGAAATAAAGTTTAAAAAAGTAAAATATTTTTAAAAATTGAAATTGCTATTTCAAATTTCATGTTATCATGTGAGAACATTATTATTTTTAAGGCATTGTTTGTTTTAATTGATTTAAGTCATTAAACAATTTAAGCAGGTTTGAAACAGTCATGCGACTACCGAAATACACAACGTCGATATATCGAGAATCGGGTGCATAGCAGACAATCGTGTCAAGTTGTAACTTTTTGCTGGTGATAAGTCGACAGGTGTGGCAACCTACTGTTTTACTTTCTAATAATTTTAAATGTGGAAAATTGAACTAATGTGCCCGACCAAAAAATGTTATTTCTTATTTCTGAATGTCAACAGGCAAATGTAGTCAGGCTTTGTGCGAACACTTCAAATTGCTTCAATGAATGATTTTAAAAATTGCTTTTAATTTAAAATTTCACTTAGCTAATTAATACAGATGCAAAGGATTCTAAGGAAAAGTTTGGAACAGAGAAATAATATTTCACATATTTCTTGTCTGTTTAGTCATAGATGATTGTCCAAATTCGTATTTCTCAAGAAAAATTAATAAATTACCTGATTTCAAACGAAAGCATACTACAAATATTGTTGTCCTCGAATCCTCCAAAATCATCCTTAGCTCTTCTTTTACAGGAGGAGAAAGTGGATGTTTCGGGAATATCCATCAGAGCTCCACTTCATCTGTCTGCCATTCCTGTCGATAAAGATTCCTCGGAAGTGATTTATTATAGAAGACAGGATAATAAAATCCCGTTATCTGTGTAGGCATCGGTCGATTTTTATCACACACAGAAAAACATAATAATGTTAACTCGTCCTTCCAATATAAAGTCTGAGCAATCCAAATTTCGAATCTATTGGCCTATTACTAATTGAAACTATTGCTTAATTTTTCCCCCAGTGATTTTAGATACTAATTCCTTATTTAAATTGGTTGATGAAATGGTAATAAATGGTTTAGTTTTTTAGTTATAGTTATATTGAAGTCCCTTTATAAAGCAGCACTAGTGTTAATTAAGGAAGAACCTCGTAGTTTTGAACCTTCCCAGATGACGAGGACGACATCTGAGCTGGCACCACCCTCTCCTCACCACGCCACACCATCGGAAAGACAATTGGCCCTGACGGATTTAACAGATACCCTTATAAAACCGGTGTTCGGTGGATTTCAGTCTCGAATCTGAAACCCTATGGTTCACTAGCCGAGACCCTACCACCGTGGTACACCCCCATGGTATTTAATGGAGGGATTAAATTGGGCAATGCCTATTGTATGATGCAAAAATCACTCAAAATGCTTCATATGAGAAGAAATGGAATAAAGCGGAATCACAAAATTCACAAATATTAAACACTTAATTCCTAAAGAAATATCTTTTTAAAAAGTATAGTTTTTAATTTAAACTTACTGAGGAAAAATGTTAAAAGTCCTTTTGAGCGCGGGTTATGTTGCCACTTTCGCACCAATTTCAAACTTAAAAGTCGATTTCACTGAGGTCTCGATTTTATTTTTCTACATCTTTTCTCTAATTTTAATTGACAGGGTGTCCAAAATGTTCCCGTACTGATGATTTGCGAATTTATTTTACAAAAACAACAGGTTTAAAAAGAATTATTTTTATACCAATGATAAAAAGCACTTTTAAGATAATAAGGAAAAAATACTGAACTTACATTTATAAAATGCTCAAAATGTCCACCCCTTTCTTGGAGACAAAGCTGAACTCGTTTTCGCATTTTTTTCGAAACGCGTTTTAACACGCTAGGAGTGATTTCTTGTATCCTTTGGGTAATTGCGATTTTCATATCATCAATTGTTTGAGATTCACTTTCATAAACTTTGTCCTTTAAATATCCCCACAGAAAAAGGTCCAGGATAGTCAGGTCCAGGATGGAGGTGGCCAAAAATTTTTCGGGAGAAGTCGATAGCCGAAAAAAACTACAAGCATGTCCATAATTTCATTACTCGCATGGCAAAATTCAATATACTTGAAAAAAATCATGGACAATGATTTTTTAAATTTGGAGTACGGGAACTTTTTGGACATCCTGTAATTTGAACAATATTTTAAATATATTTTAAATTCATTTAAAAGGTTGATTTTTTTTTTTTGATTAAGCATATATTTTTGATTTTCATATTGCTTCTATAAAGACTATTTTTAAAAAATAATCAAGCTTAATACATTTTATTACAATGTCTTAAATTAGAGTTCGCGTATTTTTATAAATTATTTTAGTGCTTTTTTGGTAGCATACGCCTATTTCATTCAAAAATGGAGCAATATAGTTGTACTACAATATGAAATTATTGCTTTCAAGTTCTAACTTAACCGATATTCATTCGAGTATCTATGCCCTATCCCTTTAAAATAAAATGGAAATTTTTGAGCATTTTCAATAGCATTTCAAGTTTGGGTGAAGAAATTTTTTAGAAGACTATCCAGTCGAGTGTTTTTAAAGGCTAGGTTACTTTTGAAGATGCAATCCAGAATTCTGTTATCTGGGATCGCAATGAATAAATGATCTTTTGAAGGTGGATATGCGTGTTCTCTCTCTCATCGTGGACGAAGAATGTTTGACATTTTATGACTAATAGAATAATTACTCATTATTTATTCATTTTAATCTATGGCGTTTCTTTTAGCCATTTCTTTTGGACTATTTATCTTGAAAATGTACTCGATTTTATCAGTTATTTTTCCATGCTTTTTTCAGCTGTGCATTGGAATATTAAGTTCTCGAGACGGGCTAGACCGGTTCCTTTGTGCCAAACGACTGATTTTTTTAAAAAACGCACCAACAAATTCCAAGTTTAATTCTTACTTTCTTCAGCTATAACATTCAAAAATATTATCACACAAAAAGTTTACATTATTTTAAAGCTTAAAGAAATTATCTTTATGATAAATTTGTGATACGTTATCAATTATCAAGTCGTTCAAATATGTTCAATTTTGGCAATCTTATAAAACCCTTTCGTTTTTGTTTTTTTTTTTTCATTTTCAACAATAACCCTCATTGCCCTGATGCTCAAACTGCTTTCATTGTTTCATCAACAACCTGACGGCGTATACAACTCTCAAAGTTCACAAAAAATTGTTTATTATTTATAGTTTACGATACATATCAAAAATTCTAATTTTATTACCGTGAAATTAATTACGTAGATGAACCGAGTATTTGTATTTTTTCAAAGCGCCATGGCGTCATGGGACTGAAAAGTAGCGAGCCTCGTGAAAATGTATTAATCATATCTTGAACCACTATCTCAAAATAAACGGTAATATTTAACGGTTCTTAATCAAACCTGGAAATTTCACTTGTATATGTTATATTTACAGTTTAACTTGAATTAAAGCTAACCAAAATCCCTCGCTAACCAGTCAGTCACCATAGGCGGCTTTGCATAATAAAAGCTATAGAATCAACTTGCATTAAATATAATGAATTAGCCTAATGCAATTATGCTATTTTTGAGTTTCCTAAACCTTAAAAGGGATCCTCAGATTCGATATATATTAATGTCTCTTATTAATTTTCAGAGTAAAGCATTAAATCTAAATCTATGGACTCAAATCAAACTGTTAAAATGATTCAGGAAAGAATGCGAGTATTAGCTTTGTGCAAGGTCTTTTTACAGACAATACTCATTTCAAGATCTATTGTTTCACAATTTTCTTTTCAGATTATGCCACTAACGTGGAAACAAAGTTTAAGTAGTAACTGGTAACTAAACTATAGATATTGAGTTGTCATCGAGAACAAAGGTATACACAAAATCTAAAAAACTCCTGTTTATCATGAAGCGAAGCAAAAATTATTTGCAAAGTTTAATCACAAACATGAAGATTTAATTTGTTTTTAAAAATCAGCTGCGAAGTTTAAAACCATCTTTAAAATTTTTAGTTTCTGAAAGTTTAAATTGCATACATTGAGAAACTATTTTCTTAGCATTCCTTTCTGATACATCTAATATAATGAAATATCCAGTGATAATTGTTTAAAAATGCAGAAAACTAATGCAGAAAAGTTGAATCCGTTTACAAAAATTCCAGAAAATCCTATCCCTTAAATGTAAATGCTGGCTGAAATTATAGCTATTCTATATTCATAAAACTTGAAACAGGAAATTTTCCAAATGAATTTTATTTGAAACTTGATTTATACAGATAAAGACAGTTTACAAAATCATTAGAATATTTAAAAGAGTACATTCATTTGAAGGTAGAATTCTACTCAGAGGGAAAAATAAGTAACATGACAAATTTTCTGTTAACAACTCAAAATGCTGTAAAAATTATCACATTATATACAGTATGAGAAGACACCAGATCATGCAAATCATATTAGTATAACAAGTTTAAAAACACATTTTGAAACAAACCTTTAAAAAACAGTTTTTAACATGGAGAGAAATTTTAAGTGTCAACCTATTTTTAATTAATGTTTAAAGCGTACGATTAATCTCAAGAATTTTAAAGAATTTTAGAAGAAGAAATTTATTTTTTTATTTTAGAAGAAGAAATTTAGAAAAGAATTTTATTTTTTATTCTAAGATCTAAAAGTATTTAATTTATTAAAATTCTTTTTTTTAATTTAGTCAATTTATCGCATCCAATCACTGTTTTTCCAAGAAAGGAACTGAATTTATTCCAGAAAAGGCTTTTAATAATAATAATTTTCCCTGTTCGGTCACGGAACATATCGATTGCCATGTTGATCAGACATGGAAATCAAATACACTCTGCACCTAACAAATTAAAGATTTCCGATTGGTTGGCCGGCCGAACCAATCAGATATCCTCTGTTGAATAAACATGATAGAAGAAATCAAGTACATTAAAATTTGCAGCAATTTTGATTTCAGAATTTAAAAGCTAATCAATTTTTATTGAAAATTACAAAAGTAAATGGATGCAACAAACGGACAAACTTAATTAGTCTCGAAGAAAATTTAGAAATTGTTCAGATAAACCAGATAATTTAAAATGGCATATTTTAAGATATTTAACAAAATGTAATCTTTACTATCAAATATTCATCGTTAAAAAGTAAATCATTCTAAACCATTTTGAGATGCGAGAAATGTGTGAAAAGTGAACATGCTCAAAAAAAATACTCGTAATTAACAAAATTACTAAATATAACATCTACAGAATCAAAAACAGTTGAACACATCAGATATAAAAATAATTGGATACAATGCGCCAGAAAAATTTAAAGTCAGAATATATATATATATATATATATATTTCAAAACTTACGTTTTTTTTTTTCAATGGTTTACATTTTTATAGCAAAATATATCGCAGTTTATATTCAATTATCTATATTATGCACAAATGTATATTTTTACCATTAACTGAGTTTAACAATTTTAAAAAATTTTATACAGGTCATTTATAGGAAAGTTTGATGTTTCAATTATTCAACTGTCTTGCAAATTTCTTAATTGTAATTCCATAAATATTTCTAAGTTTTAAGGAAAAGATGTATTTTTTAAAGAAACAGAAAAGTCAGTGTTACCATGAGAAATTAACCTAGCTAACTGGTTAGCAAGCTGGTTCCATCAATGATTGGTATTAATACATCCTATATTATCAATATTACTTAACGATACCACACATTCTGCAAACTGTCGGCAAACAAAAGGGTGTTCCATGATGTCTTTCTCGCACATATTCGTTAACATCTGGAAAATGAGGAATATCTTTATAATGGTACAAGACATTGCTGCTTCTGGAATATCTGAACAGATCTGCTCTGCATTAAACTTGACTTCTAAAATAAATCGAAAAATAATTATTATATTAATTAGAAAGTATGGGAATGCATAATAAAGAAACAAGCAATGCTGTAGCATAACTATGTCGTATACCAAAATTTCTCAGTTAATTTATTCAACAATCAAGAAATCGGGACTTTAACAATAATCTTCGGAACATAATCTTTATTTGAATGTAGGAGTTTAATAAAAATCAAATTTTTTTTGGGGGGGGGTATTCAAATTTATCAAAAAATCTATTATGGAATTATTTTAAATAAAGCTCTTTGAATACAATGGAATTATTGCAATAATTACATTATTATTCCTATGGGCATCTACCTTTAAGTACTTTCGACAATTGTTCAGTGACATTAATTGGCTCAATAGGCAAACAAGTCTCAGCTTCTGATGTATTTCGTCCTCGATGAAGGTACAAATGGACACTACAAATAAACATCCTATGAAAGAATGTTTTGATCATAAAAAGCACATATAATATTCCCCAAACAGAAATTGTTTTTGACCTTCAATTATTACCAAGTTGTAACTTGCCAAACCGCTGAAGAAGCAGGTTGACGTCAACCATTTCCCCGGGAGCAAGTAGTCATACGAAAAGTCGTTTCACTGAAGCATGTTGATATGCCATTTTCTTGACTGATAACAATACATGATCAGTTTCTCTGAAATATTCAGCTGCCCAAATTGCAGGTGAGTCCGTATCCTTGCTTGATTTCTTACGTCAGACTGACTCGAGCAAAAAAACACAGCCTACAAATCTTGCAATCAATTATTGGAAAATTGGTATGGAAAAATCTTGCCGTAAATGCAAATTACTTTCAAGAAAAAATTAAAACCTACTATCAGATAGGATTCTCGGAAAAATTCTGAGCTTCTAAAAAAATTGGAGCATCGTTAGCAATTTATGCATGAAAGAAAGTATTAACCACATTAGAAAAGATTGTAGTTATAACCAAATTGCCAACATCTAAAAGTAAAATGCATCTTTTCTAACATTGATCTCTTTCAAATATTTAATTGAATTTAGTTTGATATTTGTTGAAAAAATTCTAAATTTAATAATCATTTTAATCTTTTTAAATATAAGTTTCTAAATTAATGGGTGAAAATTTAAATTCAAAGATTTAAGATTTTCAGGTTTCTTAGGACTCGTTTATTTCTTTTTTGATACACGAGTCTACTTTTCATATTTTCGATTTTTAAACTGAATTTCTAAAACCAAAGAAAATGCCCACCATTTTTCTCCAGATTGATTTCAAATTGATTGTCCTTTTATTTCATTCGAGACATTTTTATTTCCTTCCAAAAATTGAATCTTTAAAAGTTTCCAAATATATCAAAGAGTCAAGTATTCAGTTAACGTCTGAAATAAGCGGAAGCGATAAGATTTAATACTATCGTTTGTATATTCAGGTTTTCTGCAGCTTACTGAGAATCAAAATAAAGTCATTACGCATCTTCCCATCTGCTGATCTCCTGCTTCAGAGAATTTATAGCCATATTTTCGAAACAAATGTACGGATTTCAAACTACCAGTCCTCTTTCGGTGTTGCTCTACGAGATTGAGAATAAACGGTAAAGCCCAAGATAGGTTTAATCTGAAACTGTTATAGGAAAGTAAATATTTTGCACTGTGTTTCTGTGTACTTACTGTTATTATTCATTAGCCTTATTTATAACTTAATCAGCCACATTATAAATGAATTATTCACTCATACGTGACTGCTTAAAAAACCACATTAAGATTTCTGGCATCATCCCTAATTATTAAAAAAAATATTGTTCTAATCGAATATATTTTGAAGTTTCGGTAGGTTAGAAACAGATTCAGAATAGATTATAATAGTTACACTAGAAAAAAAAGTTAAGAAATAATACGACCGATTATCAAATAATGAAAAAGGAAGCCAGACACAAATGTCTGAATTTAAGTTTAAGATTCATCTTATTTCAAACCGATTTAAATACGAGATAATTTCAAGGTTACGATTCATTTAAGACTGTTACATGAATGCAACTATTTTGCATCGTTTTTTTTATTTAATTGCAGTTATTCCTCAAGAGCTATTATGAATTACTTTTATTCATTCACGTCAGATAGCTTAACACTAAACCTACTGGCGATTCACCGATCCATTGGAATTGCCATTGGAAACCGATCATTTGACCAGCTCGTGGTGGCTTTAGTGTTAAACACAATATCGCTTGAAACCTTCGGGTACTGTGCATACTCATTATTTAAAAAATGTTTTATTCGAATATATTTAAGCTTTCAGGATAGATTAAAATAGTTACAGGAGAGAAAATAGATTAATAAACGATACGACAGACAAGGAAAGAGATAGTAACGTTTAATTAAATAAGCAATATTTCTTAATGTATAATCATCCTGAGAAATGTATGAAATCCAAGATCCACTCATTTGTTTAAATTTAAGAAGGAAAGATTGATAATTACTTGAAAGGTTGTTTCGATATTATTATCACGGCTAATACACGAGATTAGTTTTTAAAAGAATTTTTAAATAACAATATTCACTCACAAAATGCTACAAATTATTTTTTTGTTTCCAGCATGTTACATTAAACGAATGCATAGTTCATAAAACACAATTTTAATATTCCAAAATATTATCGTTTTCAAAGTGAAAATACTATTATGGATTAGAATTGAATCTATTCAAAACTAGATGCATACAAAAAGCATACTATCATTGTAAATGCGTCTATGAAGTAGTATGTCACCACAGTTAAATTGAAAATTCCTAATATTCACAAAACAGGAAGTTATGTTTTTCGTTTAATTTTTCTCACATAGACAACGATTTGAATAAAATATTTATTAGTCTGATATTAATACCCATGACATTTTTCTATATTTAATAATTTCTTACTGGGCAAACAAAATATAATTTAGCTGAAACAAACAATGCTTATAAAGAACAATCCACCCAATTGTAGTGATTACTAAAATAATGAAGGATCCTGCAGTATACTCTCAATTCAAATCAATATGGTTTAGCCAAGTATTTTAAATTTAAAATAATTACCACTTTTGAGATATTAACCAATCCGTTTCAGTTCTGACATGCCGAATTCGGTAAACTCTGCCTCTGATATTGTCTTACTTTGGTGCAAAATAAAATTCAAAATTCCCAATTCAAAGTATCGTGAAAATCTGCATTCGCCGTAATGTATCACATTGTAGAAAAATCGTTATTTGAATTTGGAATAACACCGCAAACTAGTTTTCCCTTCGACTAAATATTAATAGCGATTGACTACAAATTTTACAATTTTGTACTACTACTGTTAATTTCAAGCTCTTTTTGAGTTATCTTCATAACATATCGTCATATCATATCCAAATTTATATCCAAGTGTCAAATATTTCGTAGTGTTCGGTTGTCTCCAACCAGATACGGAATTAAATATTTTTAGTTGATTAGAACAAAGAATTTACCAAAAGTCATTGGTAATGGTGCAGAATTAAAATATTAACACAGAAAAATCGATAAAAATTCTTCAGTTTCCCGACTCATCGATTGAAATCAATTTATAATTTCACACTTGATATTTGGTCCTCCTTTAAAAGTATCCAATTTTTATGCAAATGCTGAATTTAAACGTAAAGTGTTTATTTTATAGCTGAGTTACTACGAATGAAGTTGCATGGAATTTGTTAACTCCATGCCTTACCAAACATCGGAAAGTAAGCATAAAAACGAAATTACATTACTGAAGATTTTATTTCACACAATGGGTCTCCAACAACAAAGATGGTAAAAAAGGCATTTTTTTAAAAATAATTCCGAAAGAAATTCTTCCTAATATTCAACATAATTTGTGCATGTCCAGTTTTAGAAAAAAAAATATTTCAAACACGTATTTAAGCATTATACTATTGTGAAAATGATGGTACTACCGATTATCCGAAATGGTGTATGAAGCTCTGACCCCCCCATTACATTTTACTGACTATGTAACAGAACATATAGGTCTAAAACGTCGAATTTTTAAAGGTCTTTAAGAAGTTGTTATATTTTTGGAAGTCAATCCAGTTGATCTCTTTTTAAACAGTTCGAGAAAATCCCGATATTTTCCTCCAAAACTAAATAAAGTTAAAATCTAATAGAACCTACAGAATAAATGTTGAATGTGAAATATTTTTATTCTCAAAATGAAATCTTAAAACCTTCCATTATCCTGTAGTTTCACAATTTTGATCAATGCATTCTTCTAGAGAATGATAGTTTTATAAGGAGATGCTTTAATCAAATAAAAAACAAGAGAACCATTTTGAAACTGATGGAAACTTTATCGTGAGAATTAGAACACTGTATATAAATTCTCATACGAGATCAAATAATAAACTTATCTAAATTATAAAAACCTATGGAACATTCGGCAAATAGAAGCGAAAATGCTCTCAGTGAAAGAACAGTAGAAACCTCTGCCTTTAAAAATCACACGGTTGCATTTCGCATTATAAAAATCTTTCAACTGTTTTGAACAGTGCTCAAAAAATCTCCGTGTTACTGTAGAAATAAGTATTTTCCATAATCGCAGTAGCCATACTAGCCTCTATAACCCTCTACAGCAGGTTGCACACATTCCACTGATCACAAAATAAATAAAAAAAAAACATTCGACTCATTACAAACACGACTACCATCAAACACAGCAAATTTCACACTCTCCATTCATTACCCAACCTACCAACAACAACAGATTTTACTCTTCAATCGTTACCCACAAACACCACCAACATATTTACCACACATCACTCATTACCCGCGCCAATCACCAACAAATTTCGCACTCTCCATTCATTACTCACGCCTACCACCACCAACAGAAATTCACACTCTCCACTCGTTACCCACACCTAACACCACCACCACCAACAACAACAACAACAAATTTCACACTCCACTCATTACTCACACCTACCAGCAACAAATTCCACACTCCACTCATTACTCACACCAACCAACAACAACAAATTCCACACTCCACTCATTAACCACACCAACCAACAACAAATTCCACACTCCACTCATTACCCACACCAACCAACAACAACTTCCACACTCCATTCATTACTCATACCTACCACGAACAAATTTCATCCTTCACTAATTACCTGCGACCCTCACCAAAATACATATTTCACACTCTTCCCTCATTACTCACAAGCACCACCAAGAAATGTTCTAAATTCCACCCATTAAAGTCCTTCAACAATAAATTTCATTTGCTCTACACATTACCTACAGCAACTGATTTCCTACATTCATCACATTCTCCACAACCACTAGAACAGATTTTATATGCTTCACTCATTCATAGTTCTTTTTCCATGTATTACCAATTGCCATCATCGACACCACTGTCGAACACAATATTCTGCCACTATCGACAGTCAAACGACAAATGTCCGACAATGGCCACCTGATGGCACCAATTGCGCAAAACCATGCTTTAAGAGCCTCAAGTTAACGAGACTAGTTCAGGCACAGAAGCACAACATCCTCTCAATCCATATTTCTTGCTGTGTTGGAAATAACCGTCTTTCAACGTACAGTTTTTCAAACATTGTTATAACAAATCGCACTTGCACTTTATGTAACGTAGCAAAACATTGGTAAAGATTATTTCTGTGCTCTTTACATTTGCTCATGATGACAAAAATAAAAAATATTAAACTTGCACTGAAATTAACGTCAATAAGTTTTGAATGTGTAGTACGGTTACGTACAGCTCAAAGAATTGGTTATTACAAGGTATTTTCGTTCCGGAAGGATTAACGCAAATCATATTTTAAATCAAAATTAAGCGAACAAATGATCTCCTGGCATTTTATTCCAAAACAAGCAACTTGTTCCCAATATCAAAAGGGCAAACTTGCAATATACACTACAAATGTCTTGCTTGCTAACATATTGAAGACGTATAAAGGGACTAATTAGATTTTTTTAAAAACATTTTTGGGATCTGCGTCGGATTGTTGAATGAACACGGAATCAATTTAACTCTCGATCATCTAGTTAAATTTATAAAATTAATTATTTCTGAGAAATCGCAGAAGATTGATTCATTCTAACCATTCACTTAAAAATCGAAAATACATTATTTAAATTTTTCCAGCTGTTAAAGAGAATTTCGCGATTCTTACCTTCTTTCGCAGGTTCTGTTTCAGATTAGATAAGGAATCGAAATCAGAAATGGAGATTTACCCCATAAGGCTGTTGCATCCACAGCTGTAGAACTAGCTACACTTTTCACAAAGATGCATGATTCATTCTCCTCCTCCCCCCCCCAACATCTTTTCATGCTTTATTTCTAATTAGGCCAGTAATAGAAAAAAATAGTAAACACGTTATTTGTATATCAGAATAACCCTGTAGTAGTTCTACAGCCATAGCTATACAAAAGCAAGAGATTTTCCCAAAAATGCACCATTTTTTAAAAATTTTCAGAAATCAAAGATGTGAATATAATTAAGCTACAAATACCAAAACTTTACTTAAATCCATCTTTTTCTGAAAAGTGATTTCTTTGGTTTTAAAGTCAAAATATGAAAAACAATAGAGTTTCACGGAGAACAAAATATGACAATAGGAAAGTTTCACTCTACTTCTTTTCCATGCTTATTCATCAGTGCATATTAAATTATTTAGACAACAAATTCAAGCAAAATTCTTTCTAAGGATCTCAGTTATAAAATAGTAAACATATGTTTTAAAAAATCAGAATTCGCGAAGAACGAGAAGAATTTCAAAGATGACCAAATATCGGATGTAGAACTGACCTCTGACCACAACTTCCCGATGTAGAAATTAAGGGAATTAATTTTTCATAGATAATGTTATGCTCATATTTGAATGCTGTCATTTTTTGAAAAACGATTATACAGAAAATCAATTTTCTCCATTAATTTATACTTGGAAAATGCAATGTTAGGAATTGGAAAATATTTGATCCCGTAACCGGAGGGAGAATTGAACCAAAAGAAACCGTATTTGAAATTGATATTATACTGAAATCTAGAAAAGACCTTGAGACTGGATGACTGCTGAGAAACAATAGCTATTTTAGATCGTAACTTTGCGAAATAGGGTGTAATTACCGAATTGAGATTGTTTGCAATGTAATATTCAGGCGAAAGAAAAAAGGTTTTGAGCTTCAATTTAACATTTAAAAGAGTTACTTGATATATATCGGTAGCAAACAGTGAAAATGCACTATTATGAGTCCTTTCCCCATAGATTGATAAATTTCGTTTTTATCTGATAAAAGGGGCAGGATATGATTATACAAAATATGCATTTGGTAGTTTAAACAAAATGTTACCTTTAAATCTGAAGCAGTCAAATTTTAAAATCCTTTGATTTAAATCATGTTTTGAGAATTAGATTAATGAGAAAATATATATGAGAAACTTAATATTTGATCCCTACTCATATTTAAGGATTGTAAAAGGCATTAGTAATCTTTAAATGATATCGAACATTGCTAACTTTTCACTTATAAATATAAAATAATTAATATTTGGATGACATACAAATTGAGATAACTACATTAAAATATTAATGAGATTGGCAAAAAAATCCCTTTTTTTTATTAATTTCTACGCAGTATTTAAAAATCACTGAGATCAGTATGTTCAACATACCATAAAATGATAGAATCTCTAGCACTTTCATAATTTCATTTCTATTGCATTTAAAAAAATGCAAAAAAAGCTGAAATATTTTTTGGTTTTTTCCTATTTGTCTCGTGTTTTTTCACTCGAAATATTTTTTATTTCTCAATTTCATTTTTCTCGTATTCAAAATATAACTCCATTATTTTGATATGAATTTTCCCATGATCATCTTTTCCCTTGTATCATCTCTTGTAGCCCATAGTGCTTCGAAAAAAATTATGATTTTATTTCCAACTTTAAAATGAAAAATCTAGTTTACTGTACTTTCATCGCTTAGTTTTTAACTTTTAAGTAAACAAATATGAAATATGAAGAAATTCCCTACTCAGACTTAAACAGACCCCAAAATATTCATCAATAATAAGTTTTTATTAATCTATACTACTTTTATGAATGTGAAAATTTGGATGGATGGATGATGTTAGTCAATCACGCCAGAACAGCTGAACGAAATAAGATTAGATTGAGCAAAGAGATATTATAATTTAGAAAAAAACAGGCAGCTATTTATTCCAGTTAATTGAGTGGTTACTTTTTTTTTGTTAATTATAAACTAACTTCTCGCCAAAAATGCTCATTTTTCCCATTACCAAACGAGTAAGGTTTCAGTTTGTTTTTCCCCAAGATAATGAAGAAAGGCTTACCATGATTTCGACCGACTATTACAAACGAATGTGTTTATTGTCTTCACATTGGATGCATTTAAAAGTAAACATTGTTTATTAATAGATTTTGTTGATTCAATCAAGTTCTTTCGAATTAAAATAGAGAACAGAGGAAATCAAAAATTTCCAATACGTATTGGGTTACCACAATTGGCATAGAAAATTCACGCATTTGCGTTGTCCCAATTGACGTTAAAAATTCACGCATACTCAGTGTTCATGACTTGATTTTGTTTTGGCCAGACTAATCAGCAAAGCTATTTTGAATTATTTATTTACTGTTTTGTTTCAGGTACACACTATAAACTAATTCTTTTTAGGTTAGTTTTGTTCGTCAACTTGCTGCAGCACTCATTCAAGCCTTGCGATTGGAAACGCTGCTGCTGCCGTTCGCGTCATATTCGGCCATTTTGTAAAATTTGGGGACACTTGCTTTTGGCGAAAATTGTATTTAACTGCACTATAATGCTAGTTTGATGACATTTTACATTGTGATTGGACCGTCACTTTTGATACATACACATCAAGAGTGGCTCTTGTACGAAGACACGAGTAAAAGCTTGTACACAATATTTTTAAGTTAAACTGATTTATTTAAAAGGGATGCAAAGTTATTAAAAAATATCCAAACTTTGGATATTGACGAATCTTATTAACTTCTGCTTGAGCATTCAATTCCATTTTTCGGAAAGGCAACAGAAATTGAAAGAAAACTCAGAACTAATTCAATATTAAATACAATTGGATCTGAATAGGAAACTCGATGATCCATAAGTTTTATCGGATGGATCAACAAGATGATTAAGAATTGTTTGGTAAATGGTAGAAATAATGGATCTAATTGAAATTTGGTCGAAATCAACATTAGCTTGATTCATACTTTAGATAATTGAGAGATCACGAAAGTAGACTATTATAATATATCTAGAAATAAGGTAAAATTAATCTGTGCAGTTTTTAAATGTATTTTCTAATTAAAATTATGTCCAAGTTATTAACCTATTGAGAAACATTAAGCTTTCTTACAATTGACGTCATGTCTTAATTCACATTTTTTTCATAATCCTTTTCCAAACAATATTTCAAGCTCTTTAAATATCTTTAAAATCTGTTTGAAAGTCTTCGGATACGAATTCAAATAGTACCATAAACTGAATTATTAAATAAGCTTCAAATTTGAGGGACAAACATTTCAAAATTATATTTTTAATCTTACTTAAGGCTCGCTCTCCAACGTAAAGGGGGCGAAAACCTGAAGGCAACGCTTAAAGAAAGAATTAAAGTAATTCATATTACCATAAACAGCTGGACTGGTTAAATGGTCAGCAAGCTTGTTCCTTAGTCGATCTGGTATTAAAACATCTTATCGAAGCATGGTATACTTGACACAATGTCAAATCCTCCAAACTGTCAGCAAACATGCAGGTGTCCTCGCACATTTCTGTTAAGATCTGCAAATAGACTAACAGCTTGATAATAGTACATGGCAATGATATTTTCGCTATATTTCAATGCATTTCATAGGGGTGAGGATAGTGCTCTAATAAAATAATCTAAAAATTAGAATTATATTAATTACCAAATAATGCTGAGCACTATACAGGAACATAATGATATAACATAACTACATTACAATTTTTAAAAATGTACTGTAAATTTATTTAGAAATTTATCGAGAAAACGCGAATTTGCCACTAATAATCTTAGGCACTTTGTTTCCGCCTCTCCAAATTCTCAGCACAACACCTGTCTTTGAATCTCTAACCACGCCGTCCATAAAATCGAGTTATATTCAACTTCACCTGCTTCTTGGACTTTCAAATTCATTAGAAATCTATAATGGAATTATTTGCATTAAAATACTTCAAATACAATTAAAATATCGCAACAATTACGTTATTATTCCTACGAACACTTACCTTTAACTTCTTTCGATGATCGTTCAGTGACATTAACTGGCTCAATAGTGACAACTCTGATGTTTTCATCTGCAGGGATTTCTTTCGGATGGAGGTATATGAGGCACTTTAAATATATATTTTATCAAAGAATATTTTTAACATGAAGTGTACATATAATATTCTCTAAATATAAATTGTTTTGAAACTTCAATAATCATCAAATCAACTTACCAAACCACTGAAGAAGCTGCAGTTTGATGTCAATTACCGTTTCGGGCGTAAGTGACTTCGAAAATGGAAACCTTTCACTGAAGAAGCATGTTGATATGTCCTTTTCTTGACTAACAATAAGCGGTCAGTTTCCTCGAAATATTCTGCGACCTAAATTGCAGGCGAGTCCGCATCCTTGCTTGATTTCTTCTGTCAGACTGACTTGAGCAAAAAAACACAGCATACAAATTATCGGTATCTCAAAATATCTTGCAATAAATGCAAATTATTTCCAAGAGAAAATTAAAACATATTGCAAGATAGTATTCTTGGAAAAATTATGAGCTTCTAAAAAAATGTGGGACATCGTTAGCAATTTATTTAAAGAAAACAATCACATTCGAAAGGCAGTCGATTGAAAAAGAACATTTTCAACATTTCAAAGTAAAATATAGTATATCCATTATTGCTCGCTATCCGATATTTATTTGAATAAAATATTTGTTGAAAACCTTCAAAATTAAATAGTTATTTCGATCTTTTTAAATCTGATTTTCTAAAATAATGATTGAAAATTTGAGTTCAACGACTTAAGAATTCGATGCATTTATCATTCCTTCGTAAACGATTCAACTTTTGGTGTTTTTAATCTTTTTACTGATTCTTCTAAGTAGAAGGAAAAGGCCTATCCTTTTGATTAGATTGAATTCATACTGATTCTCCTTTTATGTCATGCAAGGCATTTTGATACCTTTCCAAAAATTTAATCTTTCAGAGATTTCGAATAAAAGGTTTGCGAAATCATAAGAAAACAGAAGAGATAAGAATCTATTAGATCATTTGCATATTCATTCAATCGTCATATGTTTTGATGTTTTATCGAATATGTTTTGCAGAATTTGATCTTCTTGAGTCGGAGAGTTTGTCAAAATAAGGTTTTTAGAAGCCCATATGCATGGTTTAAGTTTAGAACTCATCTTATTCCAAATCATCGAGTTCATAATATCAAAGGATGCATCCAAACCCCCTATATTAAAGCAAATATTTTACACCGTTTTTTTATTTGATTACTCAAGGACCCTTATAAGTGACTTTTATTCAGTCCCATGACAGCGCATAAACACTTGACCTTTTAATACATTTTTGACTGTCTTCCATTTTTTTTAAAGAATATATTCGAATCAAACAATTGTAAAGCCATTAGAGTAAAAAGACGAAAGAAACTGGATTAAGAATCTATAATCACAGGTTTACAAAAAAGAAAAGCCTTTCAAGTTTCATTAAATATGCTATATTTTTCAGTACGTAAAATTCTAAGAAACGAATAAATACAAGATCCAATAATTTCTTGAATTTAAAAATGGGTTAAAATTACATGATTGTTTCTATATTATAGCTATCGCAGCCAATACACGAGATTAAAGCTATTTTCTACAGAATCCTTTGAAAGTGATCATTGCTATTTAAAAAGGTCCAATTAAGTATCAATTTTTTTTAAAGTTCCCCTTATTCAAAGGGTGCAATATTAATTCCAGTTTAATAATACATATGTTCAATAGATGTATAGTACTTTTAACTCCATTTTACTTTTTCCGAAATATTTAAAATGCTAAAACACCATTATGGATTAGAATTGACTCGAAATCAGCTGCATCCAAATAACATTCTAATTACAGCGAATTAAAGAATATGCGTCACTGTTAAATTAAAACTCCTCAATATTTTCAAAACATTACATTGATTTTTCATTTCCCTTCTCCCACAATTTCCTTAATTTCAATAAAATATTAATTTGTTTGGCATTAATACACATGGCATTTTTGAATGTTTGATCATTCCTTGAGACCAACTAGAATCATTTTTCATCACAATTTAAACTAATAATTCTTATTGAGCACAATCTAGCCAAATGTAATGAAGCACTCGATGGTATGTATCCAGCTGAACTAATATCATTTTTACAAAACATTTTGAATATTAAAACAAATTACCGGTTTTTAGAGAATAAACAATCATTTTTAGCTCTCACAGGTAGAATTCGGTAAAATTCCACTCCGTTCTTATCTTAGACTGAGGTAAGATAAAATCAAGATCATTTCAAAAACTCGGGACGATTTACATTCCTGGTAATGTGTCCAACTCCAGAAAAATCATTCATTTAGAATAATACCGCAATTTTTTTTCCTCTCGGTTACTTATGAGTAAAAACTTACTACAAATTCTATAGTTTCGAATAGCTAATATATTTTGTCAATGCCAAGCTTTACTTAGAGTAATATTTTCGTCACAAAGTCTCGAAAATTGAAACTTCACATCGAAGTGTTAAATATTTCGTTGCGTTCAGTTTTTCCAGCCAGATACGGAATTAAACTATTCGAGAAGATTAGAAAAAACTTTTAACGCATCTTTCATAATGGTGCGGAATTAAAATAACACAGCATAATCTATAAAAATTGTTCCGTTTTCCCATTCGTGTATTTAAACTGATCTATAATTCTACGCTTGATATTTGGTCATCCTTGAAAACTAATCACTACACAAATCCTGAATTTAAAAAAGTAAACATTTTTGAGCCGAGAAACTACGAATGAAGTTAAAAAGGAATTTAACCTTAATACTTCAAACTTTGAAAGTTAACATAAAAACGAAATTATATTTCTCCAAAGATTCCTTTATTCCATATACCGATTCTTCAACTATACAAAAAATTCTAACAATTTAAAATAAATATCAAAAGAAAAATTCCATAATATTCAACATAATTTTTCCATGTCCCAAAAGTAAAAAAAAAAATTCAGTTACATATGTACGTAAGCTTTCGACAATTCCTTATACGATATAAAAGCATTGGAAGTATTGGTTATCTGGCCAGTTGAATAAATTATAGATGTCCATTATTTTTATCGAATATATAACAGAACACATAGGATTAGAGAAAAGAAATTCAATATTTCCTGAAAATAACCACTTAAAATCCATTTTTTTTTATTGCGGCACTTTGAATAAAACATCGAAGAGTTCTTAGAAATTAAAGTAAGGACTTGAGCATGCCTTTACGCTTTTATAATTTAATCCAGTAGATTTCTTAGTAAAAAAGGAAATCTCAACATTTTCTCCCAAAATTATTCTTTAAAAATATTTAAAAATCTAATACAACCTAGCGAATAAATTTGAATTCGGAATATTTTTTACCCCAAAAAGAAATTTTAAATTTTGATAGACACATTGTCTTAGAAATATTGCAATTTTGAAAATAACTAGTTTAATCGAATAAAAAAAAGAACCATTTTGAACCGGATGAAAACTTTATATTAACTTTATGATAACATTGTATACTATTTGACCTTTAACATAACGGAAACTAATGTGTAATATTGTCTAAATTACAAAAATTTGGGGAACATAAAAAGAGAAGTGGAAATGCTATCAGTGGAAGTGAAAGTGAAACGTAAAGTTTTAAAGTGACAAAAAAATTATAATAAAGCGTTCCGTGTAACAAAAATCTTATCCTCCAACTATTTTGAATCCCCCCCAAAAAAATTGGTGTTACTGCAAAAATAAACATTTCCCATTATGTCAAGTAATCATACGCCAGAAACAATTATAGCAGATTCCACACATTCTACTCATCCCCATCAACAATAAAAAATTTCACACACTTCACGCATTACCCACGCACCCCAACACCAAATGGCACAC
>JAOUZG010022945.1:197853-238091 GCA_026289955.1 Argiope argentata
ATATCAAGTATGCTAACGGTATAATGTCACTCATCGTGATAAAATAAAAACATTTTAGCGATCAGTGGTGGATTGCTGATTGGACACGGAATTAACCCTTTGCACTCACATGCCTCAGTGTATGCGACATCAAATCGTATATGTCATTAAATTCGAGTGCAAAGGGTTAATGTGTCAAACATCAATAAAAATTCATAACATATAATCTTTTCTAGAAATCTGACACTTGATTCTTTTAAATATCTTAACTAGTGACATAAAAACATTAATCAAAGATTTCAATTTTTACCCTTCATTCATTCAGTCCTCATTATAAAAATCAGCAAATCAGATGAACTCTATATGGCTGCTGCATCCATAACTGAGAATCTAACCACATTTTCCCTAAAACTGAACCATTTCCTTTTTTTAAAAAAATTGGAATGTAAAGCTGTGTATAAAATTAAGAGGTAAATATTAAACTTTTTACTCTAAATCATCTTATCTTTTCCGAAAAACAATTTGTCACAAAATACGACAACGATTAGGGAAGTTTCACTCTACATTTTTTTACATATTTATTCATTAGTGTTTACTAAAGTATTTAGAGATGCTCATTTCCCTGAAAACTTCATTCTTAGCATCTCGGTTTATATTAAAAATCTGAGCTTAAACCGAGACCAGTTTAATAGATGGTCAAATATCAGGAGCAGAACTGACCTTTCAAGAGCATTTCCCGAGGCAATAATCGAGTCAACTGAGCACTTCCTTTAGCAGATTATACAATGTAAAAATTTCAATACCATCTTATTTTATGAATTCTTCCGAAAACCATCGGTTTTTCACGGATTTATGCCTAAAAAAACTCGATGTTGGGTATTGTAAAATGGTTTGATTTTATGGTGCAGAATGGCCAGATGTGGCCAATCTGCTATGATTTGAAATAAATCAAATTTTCAATACATTACAAGGAATTAAAAAGCAAAAACGTTGGAAGAACAGAAAAACTCAAATAACCTTATAAATGCCAATGTCACGTAAAAAATGAAATAAGTTTGCATGTGGAGTATCTCCCAATAAGTCTTTTAACTGAGTTATTTCTAAAATAATTTTGCCGACAGATGAAATTTGGGCATTACAGAAAAAAAAATGATCACTTGAAATAGGACAATGACAATGCGAGCAAAAAGGTGCAGGTTCTGAATTTAATAGATACTCATGTGGCGATCTTGTGTGACCCAAGACGATTTAAAAGGACTGAATGCCTCCGGCTTAAATTACCAGACATAAAAGTCTTTATCAATGACTGAATTTCATATAACTTAATCAGCTTTTGTTGGTTTCAAACGTTCTGCCACTTTTCCTGTAGTCGTTTTATAACAAATTGAATGGCATCGTTTAAGGGGACAAATTTTCGATCATTACTGTTGAGTTTCTTGAAGCTTTATCCACTCTTTCTTTTCCAGAAATTCCAGAATGCCCAGGAATCCAACAGAATATCACATTTTATTCCCCGCTCTTTTAATTATATAAAATTCTAAGCACTTCAGCACCAAGAGATGAGCTGATAAAGAAGCATTCCTTAATGCTTATCGAAAAATGATTGATACTGTTACTGGATGAAAAATTTAACATAAGGAAACCGTAATTGGCATTTCGATATTGGATCCTAATTTAGATCGAGCCAAGAAAATTTCTTTAAAAAAACTTAATATCGTAATTTAGCGAAAACGGGTGAAGATTATTCTCAAAGCAATATCTAGCCCGGAAGAAAACTGTTTTGAGCTTGAATTCAACATTAAAAAGAAGTCCTTTGATAAATCAGTCAGTAGCAAAAACAGTGAAGATTCAGTGTGATTAATTTTCCTTTTCAAAAGAGTGACCATTTCTGATTTTATCTGTTCAAGAGTGGAGGCACGATTAGAATAACATGAGTTTTGGTAGTTAAAACTGAATATTACCTTTAAATCAGAAGCAGCTGAATTTTATCAATCTTTCGTTTTTATTACTTTGGGAATTTAGAGTCATGCGAAAACATTGGGAAACTTTGATTTGAACTCGGTTTGTATTTCGGAATTAAATCGGAACAGAGGCATAAGTTATCTTAATGATATCGAAAATTACTGTATTTGCACTTATAAATATTCAATAATTATTATTCGGATGACAAGAAATTAAGATCTTGATATAGATATCGAAATGCGCAGAAAATTTTCCGGTTTCTTTATCATTTACGACGCAATATATAGAATCACTATCAGTATGCCCAACATCCATAAAATGCAAGAGTATATAGAGCGTTAGTAATTTCATCGCTGTTTCATTTCCCAAAATCTAAGTAAATAGTGCTGATAAACTTCTCACAGGAATTTTTTCGAATTTGACATTCAATCTAAACTTATTTTTTTATTTCGCATACATTCACTTCATAGTCAAGATTCATTGAAATTGGGATCTTAATAGATGAATTTATTTCAGTAACTCGCTTTAAAAAATGAGGGCATTAACGAATTTTGAAAAAAAAAAATTCAATTTTAGGATTTTATTCCATACTTTGGAATGGCAACGATAATGGATTAGTTAAGTGAAATAAGAATTGAATAGGAGTTCCGCGATCTATAAATGTATCGGATGAAGCAAGAAGATCATTTCGAATTTTTATTGGGTTGTTGGATGAGATGAACTTGGTTCTAAATGAAATTTGGGTCCAATGTATCTTATCAATTTGATGGATTCTTTAGGGAATCGAGAGATACAAAAAGACTGACAGACAACATTTTGAAATGAAGCAAAATTTAAATACAAAATTAAACTATTATTTAAAAAAGTTCCAAAATTAACCTATTGAGAAATGTTAAACTCCCTTTCAATTGACCTCATTTCTTAATCAACATCCCCTGAAGTTCAAGTAAATTTTTTGATCTTGTATTGGATAACAATCGATACAGTTGATACAGTTTGTTTAAATATTAATTCCTTGATTAAATTTAATTCAACTCAATTTACTTCAATTCAATAAACTTCGGGTTTCAGCAATTTGTTATGAAAATAGAAATCAACGGGCTGGTAAAATACAAGGATTTCAGTATTTTTCACATGAAAGTGAAGAATGCGAGTTCAATTCTTGTGAAAATGAATAATTTGATAGATTTCTATTAATTGTAATTATTTAATAAAAAGCAGCTAAAGTAACATTTTTCTTTGTTGACCTAAGTAGGAATTTACATTTTTTTTATATTACTTGTTTTTATTTTTTCCAATAAATTTTTTTCAATGCTTTAAACAATTAATTATTTGATAATCGTCGAATAAGAATTCAAATCCTATAATAAGCTGAATTTGTCAATAAATTTCATCTCTAAATATACATTTATAGACGAATATTTCAAAAATATATCTCATCTTACTTTGAGCTCACTTTCCAAAGTAAAGGGAAAAGACCTGAGGATAACGTATTTTCAAAAGCAAAAATTAGAGAAATGGATATTACCATCACAGCGGGACTGGTTTAATGTCCAGTAAGCCGGTTTCTTAGGTGAGCTGGAATTAAAAAGCGTGGCACACTTGAGAAAGTCACTAATTCTCCAAACCACCAGCAAAAGAGAAGTCCCTTGGCTTCCTTCTCGCACGTATGTGTTAAAATCTGTAAATTAAGTAATGTATGTTAATATCTGTAACTAAGCACAATAGGGAATAATAGTACAAAATAGTGCCTTTCTGTAATATTTCAAATTCTGCAGGATTAAGGATGAATTAGATTTGTGGTTTTTAATGGCACAAGAGCCAGTTTTGACTGTACTGTGCCATACGTAGGGTTAAAATACATATAAAAATATACACGTAAAAATTGAATGTGAAAATGCACTATGATTAAAATGTTGACCTGTTTTTTAAAGAGAAACAAGTCTTAAATTGCATAATGAAAAATAGGTTTAAGGATGATTCTAAGGTTAAAGATACTAATAAAAAATAACTAAAAATTAGAATTGCATGAATTACAAAATTTGAATCACTGTACAAAGGATATAATGGAAAGAATCGATGCTAAATAAGTGGGTTATAATGAAAGCTAAGATTTTTTCTAGTATTTAAAAGATAGTATAAGTTGTCAATATTTTTAGTTAATATAAATTTTAGAAAATTCTACAGTAATTTATATAAATACAGCAAAATAAATAAGCAGAAAATTGATTAGAACAATTTACAATAAAATGTCACAATAAACATTCACATTAAATATATGCAAAGCTTTTTTAAATATGCACTTTAATTGCATTTTCTCATTGAGTACCTTTCTCTGTAAAATACAATTATGCTGAGCAAGAGACAGATGCATTTAAAGATACATTTTTCTTCATAATTTATTCATAAATAAACTAATGTTCAAAATATGCACAATATTTTATTATGTTAAATTCGAAAAGAAAATAATTACAATTATCTATGTATTAGATTTTTAAAAATCAATTCAGTTGAGCTTTATTTCAGTAGTTCCTAGCAATATTTTTTCACCAAGTTTGTATCTACCTTATTTCCACTATGAAGGACCGTTGTCCTTAATGTGTGACGTAAATAGATGAAACAATTTCCATTCCTACGATCCCTTTTCCTTTATTCACAATTTTTTTTTTTGGGGGGGGGGGGGGGTATGAAAAAATTCTATTCAATGAAAATATTGATTCTAATTAGGGAATTAAATTGCAACGTATATTGTTAGAAAAATCTCAAGTTCCAATAAAAATTGAAATATTGAATTTAATTAGAATTTTGATTTACTTCACAATTTTATATAATTTCTATTTTCAGAAGTTTCTATGGTTGCAAGAATTTTGATTAAAAAGTATTTATTAACACTTCGGTATGATAAAAGTGTGCTTTTGAAAAAAATTCACAGCACATGGATTTTTTATCCAGTTTTAGTTTTTATTAGCATCGCATTAATAAGGCAACAACTAGGACAGACCTCGTAATTTTTAACAGCAGTCAGATGGCGAGTACGACACCTGAGCTGGCATCCCCCACCTCTCCAAACTTCCACACCACACCAGCGTTTAACGTTTGGATGGGATGTTTGGCCCTGATGGATTTGATAGTAACCTGACCAGCTACATGACAGTTCAGTGGAAACGGGTCTTAAACCTGAAATCCTCCGGTTGCGAAACCCAGACATTATCACCATGCCACCGCCACCCCCAACACCACATTGAATAGCATTTATTCTTTTGCATCTTTGCCATTTCATTACAGCTTAAGAATAAATGAATTGGAATGAAAGACTGCCAGGATGATTTGAAGCCTTTTTCCTTTTGCGCCCTTTGATTAGTTTAAGTTCCCCTTATTATATCGTTACAACCATTTCCAACAAAAAGCAATAAAATTAAATTTAAGTTAAAATGGTTAGAATTAACACTAGTAAGCTATGCTTTTGTTTTTAGAACAGGACTAATACCATTAGTTCACCTCTAAAATATGAAAATATTTCGAACTGATGACAGCTTTGTTCGTTTCAGTATCCGACGACGACCCGTGGAAGGATAGGCACATTTTCATAATTTACTGTTATATGTAAACATCTTCGCACTTTCCTGTCCCCCTTATTTTGCTGACTTAAACCCATCATAACGCATGCGCAAAAACAAGTAGGTTTTCAAAATCTGTTGGTCAAACTACAATTCACAATAGTCAGTTATTGAAATAAAAAAACGATGGTTTTATAGAACCGATTTTATAAGATTTTGATCAAATGAATATAAACATTGGCGAATGAATGGAACTGCCCAAAATGCATGGAAAATACACGCAAAAAAAGTTGGTAAAGGTTACTTATAGTGTGCCCCTTGCCGCGCCAAGGATGCCAAGTCGCCAATAAAGATGGCGGACACTGTAAACAAACACTTTTAAGGGTTAGTGACAGTTACGACTTTTCGCAATATAATGATGATTTTTTTAAATCGATAAGCATTGTCTTTTTATTATTATTTTTCAGGCCCGGTGCCTTCAACAGATGCCCGGCATCTGTTGAAGGCACCGGGCAGAATTTTTTAACTTAAAAAAACATCCTACGGCTTCGCTATGCCCGGGAGCGGGAAACTAGTAGCTTCGCTAGCACATTGAACATAAGGAATGTTCGGATAACATGAACAGTAAATAATAAATAATTGAGGA
Organism: Argiope argentata; assembly: GCA_026289955.1. Classification (NCBI taxonomy): domain Eukaryota; kingdom Metazoa; phylum Arthropoda; class Arachnida; order Araneae; family Araneidae; genus Argiope; species Argiope argentata. The sequence goes on from JAOUZG010022945.1 coordinate 203,998, forward strand.
AGACAAAGATGCAAAAAGAATGGATTTAATAGGAAATTTTAAAGACATAATGTACAAACTTGAAGTATTTAATTGGTTATAAAAAATATTCCAATCACCCTTCATCCATTTATCTGGTTCGAAATGACCACTGACCTGTCATCCACTCTTGAATAAACGCCGAAAAAATAACTAGCGAAGAAAACAAACGACAGAGATTTAAAAGAATGACGAGAAATGCGAATAGTTCTATTGTAGACGGTTTTTAAAGAAAGAAACCAGACGACTTCGTAAAGAAGTAAAGCAGACGATTTTGTGAAATCGCATACTGAGAATTAAAACGAGTAAAGGAATAAATATTTTATAATTGCATTAAAAATATAATTGAAACTTCTTATTAACTATACAAAAAATCTGAATTATAATACAGATCAAAAATAAAATATTTAATTGATATTATTCTTAATTAAAGTTTTCAGAAAAGAGTTGAAGCTCATATACAACTCAACCATTGTAGAAAGAAGTAAACAAAACATCATTAGGGTTACTACAAAGAGCTTTGTATTGGGTTGCCATATTGGCGACAAACTCGGGGGCACACTAATGACCATTTTAACCAAAAAGTTATCCGATTCTACATTCATAAAAGTTAATATTGCATTTCATTGAGAACAGAGAAGATATTTTTTATTCATTTAAATTCTTTGCATTTTATAGTTTCTACCATTACCAACACTACGTTCGTATCCATCCCCACCCAAGTGGTAGGCTGCATACTTCATAAATTATGTATACTATGAACTTCCTATAGAAATCAAACGAAACTTCAAAACAAGTTTGTAAGATGCATTCAATTGTGCAATTGTTGAAATATAATCTCACCCTATTTATTACCGTTTCATCCCCAATCTCACCCTCTTTATTATCATTTTATTATTTACATTTTATTACCAATCTTATTTGTTATATAACCTTTTGCATTGAAAAGTAATTCGATGTGTAATTAACCTAACAGACGCATTTATTGCTCCAAAAGAATACATATAATTGTTTTAAACTGAATTTCTTCTCAAAATCAATTTCCCCTCAATCAATATATCTTTTAATCATTATAAATAATTTTAACAATCAAAATTAAGAAAAATGAAACAAAAAAATGATGTAACTTCTTGCATGGTGCCCGAGAGGAGATCTCAGTGCAAAAAGTGACTCAATTTCAAGCTATATTAAACTTATTTCACCTATGATTTAATACAAGTTTCTCTTAATGAAATACTTCATTTTTCGTTAAGAAAGTATTTGAAAAGTATTTTCCACGCTTGTTGCAAAGATGAAAAATTTAAAAAATTATTTATATTAGCAGCCCTTTAAATAACATTAGTGCTATCTGGAGACGGACCTCGCAATTCTGAGCCTCAATCAGATGATGAGGATGTCACCCGAGCTGTCCCTCCTCTCGTCAATCTTCCACACCACATCAGCGGGAGGGCGTTTGGCCCCAATGGATTTAAAAAGCACTAAACTAGTTTTCACGACGTTCTTTCGCCGGCGTCGGGCCTCGAAACCCTGACCAGTTCAGATGCCGAGATCTTACAATCAGACCACCCCGATCCCAAAAATTATAGATTAGTTGCAACTTAACTGTTGCTGTGTTATAATAAAACCTCAGACGGTTTAGGTAAATCAGATAGCCTCAAAAAAGTCTAATCTTTCAATACTAATTGTACTTAATTTATTAAGAAATTAAGTTTTAACCCTTTAATCGTCGCGCCTCTTTAAATGCTATTAAATCACTCAAAGATGTTTTAATTTAATGCTAAATCTTTTATCCAAAATCATGTAAAATACGCAAAAACCTACTTAAAACAATTTTCAGATTCTTAGCTGAATATCAAGATATATTTCCGAACCGAGAAATATCATGAAATTAGGTAATAAAGCAGTAAAACGTTTGAGAGGTTAATTCCTAATTTTCAATTTGTTCTGGGCTATAATTTCCTATACGAAAGCATTAAAAGAATTTTTCAAAATTAATTACGAATAGCACCAACAACCTTGCAGTAAATGAAGCTACATTTATAGTTGCAAACTTTGCTCTCCAGTCAATAAAATACTTTATTAGCAGTTGTTTTATAGATTTTATTTAATTACACGGGAGACATTTGCTTCCGATTCCTCTAGGAAATATCTGACAAAATGTTTGAAACGAAAGCGATTGTGAATGTTTCAATAGACAATTTTATTGAAAACAGAGAGTTTAATAATTTAACTAGCTAGTTTTCAAAATTCTGAAAGTTATCACACTCATGAAAAATGACTGCAAATGTTACGCAGTAAAAAGCAAATAACTTACTGCGGTATGAATGCTGGAACATTCGGTATCTCCTGCCTTTATAAAATTCTAAGATGAGCAGAGAGTCGGAAAATATTGCTATGTTAATCTCGAGAAATAAATTTAAAAAAAAAAGAATGAAATATTTTACGCATTTCAAGTTTTTCCAAAGTTAGGAAGAAAAGAAGAAAAAAAATAGCATCACTCATTTCACACAAAGGAGCTACGAAATGAAAATGAAAATGTCGGTGGATAATTTCCGTCGTTGATTTATTGATTGATTCATTGAACGGATGTGGAAACTTTTAGTTGCAAAAGCGATCCTCCTCCTTGCGGCATCTAGATGTAAAAATATAGTCTCCTCTAATCCATCGTCAAGTTCTTCCAATGTTCTTTTTTTTTATTGGATCGGAAGGCATGGCGTATAAAGAAAACTAATAAACAACTGAGATTCAAACACGAAATTCAGATTCAAACAAAAAAATACATGATATCATACTTCTTGTTTGATGACTTTCCAAAGATTCTATGAAGGTCGTGGTGTTCTGGCAGTAAGTTCTCGGCTCGTGAGCCGTAGGGTTTCAAGTTCGAGATACTATTCTACCGAAGAACCATCGTGTAAGGGGGCCTGTTGCACGTTAAATCCGTCAGGGTCAAACACTCTCCAGTTGGTGTGGTATAATTTGGATAGGGGGGTGATAGCTCAGGTGTCATCCTCATCATCTGACAGCAGTTCAAAATGATGAGATCTATTCCAAAATATCCCTAGCTTTGCTTTACAATGGGTCGTTAGTTTAACTTAGCTAAACTAAACTATACTTGAAAGATTCTATTTCGATAAGGGGTGAGCGTGTTTCCAAAGTTCTTTATACTTTGAACTTGATTTACGCTCTATTATATATTTGTCCAGGTATTTTTATATTCATATGTAGGTATCATGTGATTTAGGAGTGTATTGTTTTATTTTTATTCATAATTGCGCATTGAATGATATGTGATTTGTTCAAATAGCAAAAAAACACTTTCAGGAGCGGAACGAATAATATTTTCTATAACATCATTAAATGTGACTGGGGTTATCTTAAGCTGTTAATTTCACAACATTATCAAAATATTCAGTGATACATTAAAAACGAGTGTTTCAACATTAAAAAAAATAATTATTTCGTAAAAATATATACTGTCAAATTTTAAGAACAAAAATCATTAGTTTCTTAATTATAATTTAATGTCTAATCCTTTTACAATAAATAAAAATTGCTCTAAAATATTTTATTATGTATTAGCATCTTTTTCTGACAATGTCGCGCGCTATCAGTAGTTTTTATGCCTCCCAAAACCGCAAATAATCCGAGTTCACTTTATTGCTAATGGAAATATCCTTCCTTTTGCATCTTCTCTCACATCTATTTTGAAAATAAATGTGTCATGACGCATGCGTAAAAATTCGGAACGTCTTCAACTCCATGAATGAACAATGCTTAGTGATATTTGATGATTTCTACAAAGTAATTCAAAATGAAACATCTAACAGAATTTAGTAATACTATAAAACTAAATCGAGCAGTCCAGGTTGAAAATGGTGAAAGGACGGTCTCTCGTTAATTCAATACTTGCAATGATAACCTTAAATGAAATGGTGTTTTTTTTTCTTTTCATTCTGATATATTAAAAGATTTCCTCTCAGAAACATACAAGTTAGTGAACATGATTTAAGTCTCGTTATAAAGACAATTAATGTCATTCAACAATGTTTCACTACTCAAAGTATTTGTAAAATTTTATTGATCACTAGAAATGCTTATGTTTATTCCTTATATTTAAATGTCAACGGTAATAAAGTGAATTACAAATGTTTCAGCGGTGCCCCGGCATAGGGGTAGAGCATCTTTCCCGTGATTTGGCCATCCCGGTTTGGGCATGACTGTTCCTCTGTGTTCTATCTTTGAGATGAGTGAATACCTCCCCTCAAAAAAGAATTGTGCAAGCAGATGTAACACCTGAAGTAGCTAAGTCGTACTTTCGGCCCTAGTTGGCTCTACTGAAAAAACAAGAGCTCCTCACTCAGCTTAAATAGCTGACACATCTGTCAGCTGTTTTGTTAAGTGCCATAAATAACAACAAATGTTCTAATCTTATTAAAATGCCCACTTGAATGCTTTCTCTTTTAAAGTCTGTTCTCAATTCACTAATTGGTATCAAGCATCTGGTTTTGAATTATAAACATCAGGAACATAAGTTAATTATCTGATCTTGAATTAGGAACATCAAGTAATTTTCATATAAACATCAAGAGCAAAATTACTGAAAATTCTCGGAATAGAAAATCCTCCATGTCTTTGCGCATGCGTCAAGAGGTGTTTATTTCCTCAAAAAGGGAGGGAAGGTGATAAGAGGAGATGTATCATGTAAATATCAAATATATGTCATATTTACATCAGCAACTTAGTTAAGAATCCATGAATTATTAACATCAAATATATGTCATTTAAACGTCATGACCCTAAATTATGTGATGTTCATTCTCGGAATCGAAAACCCTCCGCACTTTTGCACATGTGTCGGGAGGGGTTTATTTCATTTAAAAAATGGAGTGGGAGAAATGGGGGTAGAAAAGATGAAAGGAGGATATTTTTACATTTAAAATTAAGGTAAATTCACTTTAACCACAAAATCGGGAAACATATAAACTACGAATTATTTGTAATATTGCCGGAAGAAAAAATTAATTCACAATAAAATATTTTGTAGAAAAATTAGTTATTGTATAGGGCTTAAAAATTAAATTATGATGAATAAATAAAAAATTCCTGCATTTAAAATTTGGTAATTCGCTTTTATTGTAAAATAATATTTTTTTTATGTTCGACACTTTTTTGTTAGGGATTTGTTTCAAACATTTTAAGATTAACAATAGTGAATAATCTCGGAAATACATTTAATATTATATAACATAAAAAAATTCTGGGGCCCAATCCAAAAGAATTTTCTGCTACTCAAATTATGCATATAACAATCAATATTATCTTATTACGATAGTTTGTATACAATATTTCGTGAAATAGAGTATATTTCAATTGAAAAACAATAAAAATTAAATAAATTCGGGCAGTTAAGAACAGACTAAAAAATAAATTGAGGCAAAAAGAAGCAACTTATATCATTTCAGATGTATTCTCTACAAGTCAGTGAATCACTGCGCTCAAAAGACCAAAACAGATTTTTCTAATTCCCCCATTGTTTCTTGGATAATTGGGAGCAATGGGTAGTTATTACGAGTATTGTTGTGAATGGGAATGGTTAATTAATAAATTAACTAAGCAAAAATGGATTATTTAATAATCCTTTAGAACATGGATATGCACTAACACTAATAACGGATCTGTTTTCCATTTCAGACGACTATTAAATCTAATAAACTGACAGTCTGCAAATTTCGTTCCCTAATAACGTTAACTGACTGTAATTGAAAGAAACAAAAATTAACGTATCTATGTTTTTTAAGCAAAGAATTTTAAAAAAAACATTCTACCTTTACAACAGAAAACCAAAAAGAGATTCTAATTTTACTTTATATTTATATCAAAGGACAAAAAAAATTGGTCTAGTATTTTTAACAAGTTTTAATACATTTGATTATCGATTTCTGATACGAAAACAGTTTTTCTACATCAGTTTTTCTTTTGAAAATTAGTGCCAATTAAATTTCAAAGTATTTATGAATTTTACGGAATCTTTCATTCCCCGAATGGAAAATAAATAATTATTTAAATTTTAAAAAATTAATATATCCCGTCTTTAAAACAGACAGTTTCCATACAATTATATGCAAACAAAAAGTTAAAATTCAAAATAATAAAATTAACAAAATAAAATAAAATAGCAAAAGTTAAAAATTCTAATAACAAATTTTCAAGATAATTTGTATGGAATATAAATGTATATAAGACCAGAAGAAATGAATCCATTTTAAGACATTAGTGTATTAATTTTTTTAATAATTATTTTCCGTTATTACTTTAGTCTTCTGTACGAAATTTCGAAGTTGATTTTAAATTAAAACATCCGTTGAGCTACTTCTAAATGACAAAATTTGTGCAAAAAGATAATAAAAAGCGTTAACACTACACTGTCATTCAGTTCCGAGTTATGTTTAAAGCTTCAATTCTCTAGCTCATCGGTAAGTTAGTTTAACCGTTTGCGGTCCGATGTCGTAATATCGAGTGTGACTCGACACTTAAGACTGTGCATCATTTTGACGTTTAATTTATTTATTTTTCAAATTTAATTGTTAAAAACATCTACATAATGGCAAAGAAATGTAGATTCATTTTTCAAAGAAATTCGTCTTAAAAGAATTATGTATATTTATGTTTCATAACAATAAACAAATATGTGTATTAAGTGAATAATTTTGCATCTAATTATTTTTCGAACTGCAAAAGGTTAAAATCGACTAAAAATTTGCACCGAACAGATATAATGATAAAAACGTGTATTGTAATAAAGATAAGAATATTAGTGTTATTAATGTAGATATAATGGCAAAAACGTGAAAATGTGTTAATAAAGATAAGAATATTAGTATTTATTCTCCCATAGATTTCACATTTTATTTAAATAAAAATAATTAATTTACTATTTTCTTAAAATGAAATAAAAGGTATAAAATGATTTCTTCTGACCCCATCAAGAATTATATCGCATACAGATTTCCTTTAAAATTTGTTATTAGAATTTTTAACTTTTTTTAAATTTTATTTTGTTAGATTGTATTATTTTTAATTTTACCTTTTTGAGTGCATATAACAGTTAAGAAATTATTTCATACTTTTAAGACTGTTTTAAAAACGTCATATATTATTTATTTTATCTGCCACAAATGAAAAAAATTACGAAAATCAATGGTTAGATGTAAACAGAGATTATGACATCTGCAAACTGCAACAGAATAACGCATGTGGATTTAAAATAGGGTTATTCTTGGTCATCAACGAATTTGCATCGAATAACCTTTTCCTTTCTATACCTACTGGATGGGACAGTAAAAAAATGCCATTTGATAAAAAGAAGGACAGCCTAGTAGATAGAATATGGCATGGAAAAACTTCTTAAGAAGTAGAATAATCTGATTTCCGCTGAACACAAAGCTAAATCTGAGGTTAAATAAAAATTCTCAACTAGAATAGCCCTAACTTGCACACATAGAGGGTTTAGTTTTAGTCTAGATTAGTTATAGTAATGTCCTCTTTTAAATGAACACTAGGGATATGTTGGAATGAGCCTCGTAATTGTGAACCGCCATCAGATGACAGGGACGACATCTGAGTTAGCACATACAATCCCTCTAAACACCATACCACACCATCGGGGAAACGTTTGACTCGGACGGATTTAATTTGCAAAAAAAAAAAAAAAAAAAAAAAAAAAAGCCGACTGAAACTCTACGCATGACGAACTGTTACTTTACCACCATGCCACCGCGTCCCTGCATGCATAGTGGGAAGAAAATGCTTGAAATAAGTAGAAAACGAGCGGAAGTGGTCTCTTCGAAATTTTCTCGCCTTCTTTCCAATTAAAAACCTGGTGTGTGTGTGTGTGTGTGTGTGTGTGTGTGTGTGTGTGTGTGTGTGTGTGTGTGTGTGTGTGTGTGTGTGTGTGTGTGTGTGTGGTCGAATAGAAGAAATCTGAAATTTAAAAACTTCAATACATTTCGTTAGCGAAATTATAAATTGCGTACAAAGAAAATGTCAATTTAAATCGCTATACATGAGCAGAAAAGCTTTAAAATTTCCCCTTTACTATTTTTATAATGAGATTTTGAATGGGATAATTCTTCCTTGATATTATAGTTTTAAGAAAGGGAAATTTCGGTATCTTTAAAAGAATGTTGTAAGCATTAAGAATTTTTTTTCCTTCACTCGGAGAGTAGCCAACTGAGTTAGCTGAAATACAGCAGCAGTTTTATAGAGCGAGTACAAGTGTCGTCCTCGTAATCTGACCGAAGTTCAAAAGTATGATATCTGTCCCAAAATAGCAATAGTGTTGTTTTACAAAGAGTCGTTAACAAAATCTCATTAATGAAAATCTCATTTAAATGATTTGTTGAGAATAAATAGCAGAGTCGTGGCCGAAATCATGAATTTTTAGTTCTTTTTATTCCATCACGGGAGCAGGCTTTATTTAGAAGCGAAACCGACGGGCACAACACAGAACGGCACAACGCGGAACTCACGAAAGCTAAATGTACAAAAGGGGCCGGGAAATCATTATCTCTGGTCTTAAATACCAAGACTTTGATAGGGATAAATATTTTTTATAGAGCTTACGAACTTGGATTTCAGTGGGGATTTCCAATTCACACATATGAGGTAAGGGAAACACAGGGATCTTTTTAAAGTATTTTGATTAGGTCAGCAATTTTCATCTCTCCCACGGAGTGTGAGAAAGTAACAGGCGTTTAGCTGTTTCAGCAATTTTACACAGCTTCTCTTGAATTAATTAACTAGGGCGAGTGAAATGGATCATGAAATAAGAGAATGTTTTAGAATGATATTACTATGGGCTAAATTAAGATAGGGCTTTGGAAATTAATAAGGATTCAAATTAAAAGTTTAAAAATATCATTACATATATATATACAATGATGCTCCAAATACTCTGTTATAACTAAATTAGAAGGTTCAATAGGTATGCAAGGATAGAAATCCATATCATATTATTGCTAAAACAAATTAAAAGTTAACTTCGAATTTTTTTGGTTTATTTGCTTTTGAACCTCAATGTTTCCTTCCCCTCCCCTTAAATGAATGGCCTAATGAAAGGTCAAGGTCTCTGATCGCCACATCAAAGATCGAATACATGGATATGGGATGATGGCATGATATCTTCGTTCTATTCGTTCGAGAATAATACGGCAGAAATTCGCGCATGCTAATAGGAGGGAACGTAAAAAACACCTCAACGCTTGTGGAGTTGAAGAGCAGGATACTGCGCCACGTGCTGTCGCCATTCGAGCGTGAATCGAAAACAGGAAATCGTTCTTAAATTTTTAGGTTATTTCGGATATAAGAGAAACTGAAAATAAGAAAAACTGCCCTGTCACTGAGGGGAAAGAAAAAGAAGAAGAAAAAAGGTTTTATGCGAAATAACGTTTCAATTCTTAGCAGTTCCATCCCATTAATTCGAAAAAGAAGAGACTAAAACTCTGTTTTCGAAATGCATAAATAAAGTTGCAAAAAAAAAAAAAATGCATTCATTGGGATCATTACAGTCAGACCCTGTGTCTCGGTGATTCACCAGGCAATACACATTCGAAATTTCACTTAATTGTATTTCAGAGAAGTAATACGTATTTGTACTTTCCGATATATAGAGAATAATTGGCGGGCATGACAGACAGTTCTTGCCTCGGAATAATTTATTCATCAATAAAAAGAACGTGATGATTTCAAAAAATAAATGATAAAATAAAGTTTTTACGTTTTACATTAAGTTATATATATATTTTTAAATGGATATCACATATTTTTAATTCTTTAAGATAGAAATAATACTTTCATTTTAATAAGATTCTGTGAAAAATTAATGCTTTTATTCAAAATAAAATTTTTGTCCCTTATTTCACGACACTGTGTTTTTTAAAAAATATTTTTCCGCACTCATCTGTAACTAAAGGTGGTGCTAACAGATGGCGCTATAACCGCTAAAAGACCTTACCTGATTGAAGAAAATTAAACATGGAAAAAACTACACATTTTTCCCTTGCTTTTTTGGAAAAAGTATTCAAACAAATAAGAAAGAAATTAAAGGAAACATTTATCTGATTAATTCACATTGATGTGTTTGTGAATTAGTAGAAATGACACACTTATCTAAATAATCATATTCTTTTTTATAGTTGTTAAATAAACAGTTTCGACATTAGGCAAACAGAAAGTAAACATTTAAATCACTTAACGAGGTCATTTGGTAAAATTTCTGCACTTCCGGTTAATATATGGTGCACTTCTTCACTTCCAGTTAACAGACAATAATTTTCATATGGGCATAGTATTATTTAATTATAACTAATATTTTTAGTACATTTAAAAGATTTCATAATCATTTCTAGGAAGGATTTAAATAAATAATTAATGAAAAATATATCGATTAAAAGTTAAAAAATATTTATTAAGCTTAATGGCATTTTTCAAACAAATAAATGTTAGAATTTATTTACAAAACAGAATTTAATATTTTTAAAAAAGAGGGGGGAGGGGTAAATAGATGCTCAACAAATTTATGTTCGATGTTTGTTTGAATTAATGGTATTTATAATTTTAATTTCTTGTTCCAACAGATGGCAGATTTTTTTTCCCAGCTTTAGCTTTGTCTTTATATACCCCATCCTCTTTAACATTATATCTGATAACTAAATAGAAATTAAATTCTAACTTCCATTTGCAAATTTTCCAAAATAATTACACTTGATAACAAAAATAAAAGCAACAATTAAACAGGCAGTTAGTATTAACAAAAAATATAGTCAAAATGGTAGTGTTTAAAACTGTATTTTAAAACGAAAGGGCTGACCAGTCCAAATGTATGTCATACGCGATCATTCTAGCTAGATTTTCTTTTCTATGGCAAGACTGCAAAAATAGGAATTTGCTTCATGTCATTCTTCTTATCAAAACTTTTTCAAAAAATATCTGTTCTAATTTTTGATTTCAGCTCTTTTTTGGACTGATAAAATTTCTAATTTGATATATCGAAAACTTTCAAACCAAATTAATAAAATTTCTTTCCAAAATTTTGTTTTTAAATTATTTGTATGATGTGCGTACTATGCCTTTTAGATTTAAAAAAAAAAGAAAAAAAAACCATCAATATTTAATGCCTATTGTTGAAGTACCTTTATTAATACTCAAAGCAGAAATGTATATTTCTGCCTTTTTCTCATTAGGAATCAAACTTTAGACCTCAGAAATTTGGCGCGAAAGTACTTTGGAGGGTAGGAATGTTGGTTTCAGAGCAATTTTTCGGAACTTCAATTAAAATTTTAACAAACCGAAAAATAAAATGAAATTTTTATGGTTGTAGTCACAACTTCTGAAAATGTTATTACTCGGAAATATGTATGTTATGGACAATGGGAATAATCGGTTATTAATAATAACCAAATAAGCCACTAAAGTGCATGATTTGTGAGCATTTATCCATTTAACGGGTTAATATGAATAGTTCCCAATAATGTTTGCTCAATGTGATTAAACGGTTTTTATACGATTGGGCCATGAGTGGACCTCCTTGTAATTGTTTTTCAACTTACTATAAAGTTTTTCTATCTTTTTTCTGACTTTTTTTTCTTTACTTGATAACTAATTAATCCAGCCTTTTTGGGGGAGAGGGGGAGGATCAGTCCTTGAACAATCTTTATATCTATCTATTGAAGGGAGGGTGGAGGGAGGATAAATATTTTAAAGCATTTAAAAAAAATGGATGGATTTAAAAACATTATGTAGTAGATTTAATTTTTATAAATTAATTATACTTATTTTATATAGCATACTGGTTATATTATTTTTTAATTTTATTATATAGTAGATTATAATTTGGGGAGAGGGAGTCAATCAATGCTCCCTCTAATTTTTTTCTGGGGGCACCACAGTCTTCAGTGCAGAGGTGCAGAAATCCCACGAAGATTTCTGGGGAGGGGGACCGGTCCCCCCCATATATACGTCCTTGAATGGATAATTTGGGAGAAAACAATAATATAAACTCTAAAAATTGGCGATGAAAGAATCGGGTATCTAAATTGCAAAATATACAATCAACTGATATTGTCTAACTGTTGCCAACACATAAAAAACCCTAAAAAAACTAACATTGACTAAATCATTCATTGGTTATTATTAATAATAAAATTTAATATTTTAAATGCTCATAAATTATTCACATAAATTGGTTTATTTGATTATTATTATTATTCACCGGTTAGTATTAATAATAACCAATTATTCACTCGGACTGTAAAAGGTACACACTTTTAAAATTCAAAGATCTATCTTTTCAATGATTAGTTCAGTTGGGGCACATTTTTCATCCGATTTAAAATAATAATAATAATTTGTGTATTAGAATATATTTGGCGCATTATGTATTTTTTACGGTTTTGCTAAATAACTACCGCGACTATTTATTTTTTAGAATATTCGATAAATTTTGTTATTTTCTTCATAAGATTTCATGTTTTGCTTGATTTCAAATTAAAAGCCACCACAACAATTAATTTGTTTTTCATCTCGGCGTTAAAGTTCTCTGAAATGTGTATTTATAATTATTGCATCTTTTTAACTATTTTGTTCGTTAATTCAAGCATCGCTCAATTTTAAATTATTTTTACATCTGTTTTTGTTTATTTGTAATACTAATTTTTATCTTGTCATTTCATAATTCCAATTAACTCTTTCATAGTTAAAAAAATTTATAATTACTGGAAATTAAATGAAACTAATCTTTGTCCGAAAGATTGATGAGCTGATTTAAATCTCAGATTTTTAGAAAGTCATTCCAAATTTAAATATGCGGGATTTATTCATTAACTCCAAAATAATCAAATCTTTTTTAATTTTGTTTAAGCATTAAAATTTAGTTGAAATAATAATATTATTTTTAACACCATTGTTTTTCCACTTATTTTCCCATTTATTTTGTGGTGAAAGCTTCATAAGCCAGATAACATCCTCCGGAAAAGAGTAATTACTTTTATCTAGTGGCTATGTTACTCGGCTACAAACCCTAATGTTAAACCAAACTCAATGAAATCAATACAATTAACTAATTTTGTGAACCAGATGGAGTTTTATATTTTTATATGTATTTTTTTACAAATATTTATATAAATATTATAACTTATTCATATGAGCTTACAATATCAACGACTTATTTTAATTATAAAAAAGCTCATGATTACGATATTTTACTTTATAAGTCTGGATTTTTTAAAAAATTTAATAATAATTTTAAATTAATGAAAAGATATTTATAGAATAAGACTTCGCATATAATAAACCAATAAAATCCAAACTCTCCTATCCCCTTAAAAAAGGGGGGGAACGAAGCTTTAATGACATGGAAATTATTTTAAAGAATTTTACTTACACATTAATAGTAGTTTAATATCATAAAAGGAATTTAAATGAAAAATACATTAGATACACTCAAGAATTTTGAAAATCTTTTTCAATAAAACATAAAAGTTTATTCTTCGATTTTAATTTTTGAAAAAAAAAAAAAAAATACTCGGAATTTAAGTATAGAGAAATCCAGTTGATGGATATATATATATTTTAATAATGAATAATTTGTTATCAAATTTTTAAAAATTAAGGAGTTGTAGTATAAAATTAAAACGATTGTTGAATTTAGAATTATATTTACTTGAATACAGACTTAAATATTTAACTGGGATGTTTCCCCAAGAATGTTCTCTAAGCATTTGTGAAATGTTGATCCTTTCTTTCATTGAATAAAGTCTGTGAAAATAGTTGAGCTAACGATGTCGCAATCATTGAAAATATCAGAATGCTGATTAAAATCTTTACTTTTTATGCTTATAATAAAGAAATTTACTGATTTAAAATTAGTTCTTTTTTAAATAAAAAATAAAACTTCAAATGAGATTTGACAACGAGATTAGATTGCTGTATTTAAAAAAAAAATCATCAATCAAAAAATCATCATAAAAGACATCAGTGCCGGAATATATTTCAGATTTTTATGAAACGAAAGCTTTTGTTTCTCTTTGCATTTCTACGTACATAAGTAACTATGGGAAAATAGAAAGGTGTTCTATTAATATTCATTAACAAATATAAAAATTCTCAAAATGAATCAATCTATAATGGATGCCCAAAATTAATGCAAGATTTTGCCACCATTCGTGCAGTCAAGTTTTGTCAACCCTATTTATAAAAAGAAAAAAAAGGAAAACATTTTGCAGCTGATAGTTTAGGACAAGTAAAAATGAAACGTCAAACAAGAACAACGCATTTCCATTGTTGAACAATATTTCAGAAATTATTAATGTCTTTCAGCCACAGCTCGAAAACTTTGTCCTCCTAGATCGTGCTATTCATCTCCATTGGATTTTCAACAAGCCCGCAAGCACGCGTACATTGAAGAAGTAAATTCATGATTGCGTCAACGAATACATTTATCGAAAATGGTCATGGAAAATGTCGACAAAAATGTGCGTATATGCCAGCAAACCCATAGAAGCCTTATGTGTTATTCCATACATAACTCTATCTTGTGTACTTTATGATTCAATAAAAACGCAGCAATTTAAAAGGAAGAAAACTGTGTATTTTATTTGATTCAAATCTTGCGTCAACACATTGGTCTATGATGCAACGCTTAATTTTTTTCTAATCTTAAACTACCAGCTGTCAAACGTGTTTTTTTTTTTATATACGGTTGCATACATTTTACAGCTCGGATGGTGGCAAATTCAATTTTTTCTGTAATTTTGGAACAGCCGTCAAAACAGAGCTGAATTTCGGCAAAAAAAAAAAAAAAAATTCAAACCGGACACACTCGTAAAAAAAAACACTGCCATGATTTATTTCTTCGCTATTCTAAAATTCGAATTTACAATGAAATAAATTCAAACCAGTCTCAAAAAGCAACGAGAGCATTCTGTGAATTGTTTGTTATTCCATCCACGTTATCGTCATCACGAGCTAAATTTTTGTTCTCCTAAATTTTTATTTCAATGCGTAACATTTTTATTTCTATCTAAATTTGTTTTTAGCTCTCGTCGCTCAATTTAATTCACAGAAACTCAAACCAATCTGTTAATTTTTCCAAAAGAGAAAAGCATTTGTAACTGACAGAGGGAACGTTCAATAAATAAAAATATATCCTGCCAAGCATCTTTATAGTTCGTACCAATGATTCGTTTATATTACTGGTTAATTTGCCGGCTTGTTTCGTGTTCTGGAAGTTCCGGTTCGGGCATGGTTGTTCCTTTGTGTGCTATCTGTGAGATGTGTGAATGTGCCCCCCTGTAAAAAGGGGCTGTGCAAGCGTATGTGTGTGTGTTTCATCTTCATATGAGCTAGAAGTCAGACTTCTGCCCTCGGGTGCTCAGGGGTTCATACCCTCAGAAGCTACTGCACCCCTCTTTCCGCGGTAAAGCGGACACGACATCATCATCACTGGTTAATTTGCCTTTGCTTAGGTAGGTTTTGCCTCTCATATGTGTAAAAGTGTTTACGTATGTGTAGGCTAGTCTGTTTGTTTATGTGTATATGTGTGTGTTTTTGTGTGTGTCTGTGTGTTTTTGTGCTTGTACGTATATGTATGAGTACAATCGTGTGTTTTTGTGTATATATGAGTATGTTTGATTCTGTATGTTCGTGCGTGTGTCTGTGTGCTTTCGCGTGTTTTTGTGCTTGTACGTATATGTATGTGTGCAATCGTGTGTTTTTATGTGTGTGTGTTTGCGCGCGCGCATACGTACCAATGTGAGTGTAATTTTTCAGATGAGTAACAAGGAGACAATTTTCGGATTAACTTAAATTAGTTATTCCATGGGAAAGCAATGGAACAAAGACTAGATAGTTCTATTCACAAAGCATAAGAGCGAAAAAAAAAAACATTTTTCTTAAAACTTACAGCTTTTAAGACATTCTTTAGAAGGTGAGGTCTTTGCTCGTGACCCTTAGGGCTTCAGGTTCGAGACTCGATTCCACCGGGGAACCGTCATGTAAGGGGGTTCTGTTGCATATTAAATCTGTCGGGACCAAATGTCCTTTCTCTAACGTTGTGTGATATGGGGAGGGGGGTAACAGCTCAGGTGTCGTCCTCGTGATCTATCAGGGGTTCAAAATTTGCAAGGTCCGTCCTAGTGTTGCTTTACAACGGAACATTAATATAACTAAACTAATTTAGTTAAGAAATTCTTTTAGGGATTTTTGTTGACACATTTCAATTTAGGAAAGAAAATTTTAAATATTTTTGAAAAATATACTGTGGACATTAGGAATTTTTATCTCTTCACTTGTTACGTGAGAACTATAAAAATATTAGAAATTTTTTACAATGAGTGAAATGAGAAGAAATTAAATGAAAAAAAAAAAGAGAGAAAGAACTGGGATTGGAATCAAGAAATGAAAGAAAGTACCAGAAAGGATTAATTTAGGATAAAAAGTAGAAAATAATCAGGATTTAATATACATGTATATGTTTGGGTATGCGTATGTGAATGTGTGGGGGTGGGGGTGATTTGAATATTTTAAATTAAATTTTCAAATCATGTAAATTTATCAATACAAGACGGAAAAATAATTTAAAAAATCTGTCAAATGGGATTAGACTTATTTATAAAATGCAATAATTTCATTGCTCAGTTTAGCAGCCAGTGGTAATGACGCCTTGGTCACCTCCCTTTCCCGCCGCACTCGAGTTTCGACCCTGGACATACATGCATTTTTCCAAAGGCCAAGTATATTTCTAGGAGAGGGGGGGGGGAGAAGTACCTTAGAACGTACGAAAAGGATCAAGCTCCCTGATTAACGCGAGCATCATATATTTTATATATCAAAAGATTGAATCGCTTTCTGAGGTACTATTACGTATTAAGTTTAATTTGAAAAATTACTTTTTACGCTAAACAGATCATAAGCTTTCCCTGGATTCCTTGGAAGGCGGGAGGGTGGGTAATTTCTGAATGGAGCTTAACATATGTTATGTATATCGAAAATGAATCAATTGCTATTATTACACTTTATTTGGAAAGCGGTGGTGTAATGGTAATGGTGCGAGGGATGTAGTTGCCACCAGTCTGGGAAGGTGATAAGAACATTTTACCCTCATAAAAGCAGAAGTGAATAACTTACTTTAAATTTAATTGAATTATTAACCCATCTTCAAATTAAATAAATGCTGTTTTGAAGAACATTTTATCATTTCGAACCATGATCAGATGAAAAGATCAAAACTGAATAATGACTCTTTAATGCATTTTTCACATAGTTAAGCCATTTTATTCCAGATACCGAAAGTGTAGAGTAATAGATTTTTTGCACTGAAAATACATTAGAAATTTTGCATTTAATCCTATTAAGCTGATAATTATAACTATTTGTGATGCTTTTTAAAATTGCTATTTTGTACAATTTACCTTTCAACTGCAACAAAGTTGATTGTGATCTGTACAGTGCTGTTTTAAAAGCAATTTTATTCAACACGTCAGTCATCAAAACTGCCTTTATGCTAACACAAAGTATTTAGACTCCTAAATATATTTATTTTTTATACTATCTGTTTTCTTTCTTAATGAGAATACAGATTTAAAAATTAAGTTTTTTAAACTTACTCAAGAATTTACAGGTCTTAAAAATAAAAAATAAATAAATAAAACTTTTTTTTAAAAAAAATGAATATTTTATTCGCAAACTATAGCATAAGCCTAACAGCACAAGTTACAGTACAATATTTTCTGGAAAAATTATTAATTAAACAAGAATAAACGATATGCTCAAAAACTCTCTCCAGTGAGGATGGATATTA
This sequence comes from Argiope argentata, assembly GCA_026289955.1. Classification (NCBI taxonomy): domain Eukaryota; kingdom Metazoa; phylum Arthropoda; class Arachnida; order Araneae; family Araneidae; genus Argiope; species Argiope argentata. The sequence continues at coordinate 221,870 of JAOUZG010022945.1, forward strand.
ATGCTTTAAATAGTTGACCAAAAATTCAAATAAATACTGTTTTCCAATGCTGCCTTTGAAAAATTTTAATAACATGAAACGTACGTAAATTGGATATGGTTGTACTTTCTTGACATTCAATGCATCAGTTACAGAACTATTGTTTCGATCTATAAATAAAAAGAATTGATGTGAAGCTTGCTATCAAACCTTATGCTGTTTAAAAAGGTCATCGGGAGTGGTCCCTCTATAACTTTCTCGCATACTCTCTAATAAACTTGTCATGCCAGACAACGCCTTAAGTAGCATTGGTGTTTAATAGTTACGAAACATAAGCATTTGGCAGAAATTTACTATATTTACTGAACTTGTGGTGCCATCGCAGGCGAATTATTTGGCGATTAATCACTAGCATTTATTAATAGTATCAAAAAATATTGATTTTGTGTTTTGAGCAGGTTTTTCTCAATCGATTGGAAACGAAATTTGACCCAAAACTGCAATTGCAGTTCACAAAAATCCATATTAAATGTCATTTAAGTTACTGTGTTTTTGAATTAGTTCATTTATATGCTCTTAAAGTAAAGATCAACAGACAATCAACCTATTGTAGATTTTTGCTTAAAATGAGACAAGTATCTATAGTATGGATGTTAATTCTGTCTAGATGCAATTCCATGTCTAGATTTTATCCATATAGATAAAACTCATTTTATAATTATCACGCTAACCTTTAACCACACACTCGGACAGACAGATTTCCTATAAACAGATTTAATTCAAAATTTGATAGAAATCGTATTCGATATAGGGACCGAATACCAAATTTCAACGAGTTAGCTTAAAGTGTTATTGAATTATCCTTGTCAGAGACAAACGGACATTTTCAAAAATGCATTTTTCGAATTCTGGGAGGTCTAAAACATCCTTTGACAAAATCTCGAGCTCGAATTTTTTTAACAATTACTAAACTTTCTATATTACATATACAAGAAAGAAAAGAAAAAAATTGCAGCTTGCAATTATATTTATTTCTGAATCTCAATAGACATATCTATTCGAAATATTTACAATCAAAAGATTTATAGAATTTCTCTTGAATTACAAAGGAAATAAAATTTGCATTTTTTTAAATAAAATTGAAAATAATGTGGCTAGTTATGAAATTAAGTATTTAAAATTCTAATTTAAAGAAACTGATATTGAGGTATTCAAATAAGTAACTTGTAGGCGTCCTGGTACAGAGGTAGCGTGTCTTCCTTGTGTGATCACAATCTGGGCGTCTCGGATTCAAGTCTCGGTTTGGGCTTGGTTGTACTTTATCTGTTCTATCCGTGATATGTACCCCTGTAAAAAGGGACTGTGCAGGCGAATGTGATGAGTGAGTAGCTGCTCTGTCTGTAATGTCTTTATGAAATGTCTTGTCTACTTGCAAGTCCCTTGTGTACTAAATAGTGCACGGGTATTTCTGAATGTTCAATAAAAAAATAATAAATAACTTGTTTGAAACTTCATCCTCCATGCTTCGTATGTTATCTTATTGGCTCTCATAAGTATATTTATTTTGTGCCTCTTCCTTTATCATTACGTACTTCCATATTCAAATCCATGACAAGCATATCCTTTCATGTGGATAACGAAACCAAATATAAATATAACTGATTTTAAAATTCGTCGTTTTCTTTCTAGATTGGCAAAATATTTAAATTTTGCCGCACGAAAAAAAAATCCCCTTAACTCTTTATCTACCGAAATATTTTACCATCAGGTTTTGAAATCTATTTTTGAATCATTAGTTAAGTTTTAGTAAAGAATAAACTCAGGGGGAAGAAGAAAAAAATACTTTTTTAATTAATTAAAATAATTTAATTTAATAAATTATTAATGACAGACTGATAATCTTATTATTTAATTGACATCTCCTGTTTTATATTGGATATATGTCCTTCGTGTTCTTTCAATTACTGTTGGAAAAAATAGTCATATTATCAGTCGTATTTAAACTGTACTTTACTGTCGGTAGACAAAGGATTAATGTATTTAGTTGCATTAATTCAAGCGAATATTTCTGATTGCATTACAATATTAACCCGCTGAATTCTTATGCCTCTTCTCAGGCACCATTCAAGATGGTGCATCATTTTGACGTTTTATTTTATTTACTTATTTTAATTTTGAACTTTAGAAATACCTACAGAGTGGTAAGAAGATGTGGATTAATTTTATGGGGATATTCAGTTTAAAAACATTTATATGCATGTAATGATATCTCTTCATCTAATTTAAAATTTAATTAATTTCCTAATTTTTTATCTTAATTTAGCCCATATTCTCTTCATTTTAAATAATTGTTTTAATTCCTGATTCAATTTTACCTTTTTTTATATTATTAACCCTTTACCCGCTCTGTAAAATTGCAGGTCTCAGCATTTCACCATGCTCCTAATGAAAAAATAAATTTCTTAATGCTCACGCATTTTTTTTAAAAAAACACCTAAATTTCCCAAGACTATATGTCAAAGACACCCTAATCAAAAAAGTCTCATATTAAGATTACGGAAGAGAAAAATATCTATCTCTTCTGCTCTGTTTTCGGGATGTAGACTGGCATATTTCTTAACACTTATTCTTTGTTCTTAAAGTATGCTCCGCGTGGTGAAATAAATCGAAGTTTAAAAATTACAAAAGTTTATTTTGTTCCTCACGCAGCAGCTAAAATATGTTTACATGCATTTATTTTTGGAACAAAGAACGAATCTTTGTATTAGAATAATTATGTATGGAATAACTTTTCTGAAAGTGTTAACATATTGTTTAACCTGGATAGTATTCATTAACCACTTACTTTCAGTTGTAGTTAGTTTAATACGTAATGCAATCTAATATTTATTACAAGGAGTGGGTATTCAAAGAAAAAATTTATTTCTTAAAAGAAATCAACTCCTCCCTCGTTACTGAAGTGCCCTTGAAAGATATTTTCGAGCCACTTGCTTCTAAAAATTATTCGATGCAAACCGATTTATATGATCGTAAAGCCCTCTTCCTTTAAAAGTATTCCCTTTGTTTAGATCTTTCCCTCTGTAGAAATCGGGCATCTCGATGGTCCAGTCAAATCACCGAGAAAAGATCCCCACGACACATTCTAGAAGCTTCCACTTCTCTCAATCTACCCTCTTCCTGCCCAACCCCACGCCCTCCCTCCCCTTCTCAGAGACACACTCCACGCTCTTTCATTCCAGAAGCCTCCCCCCCCTACCTTTCCCGCCGACAGCGGAAGGGCCCCCCCCCCCTTCCCCTCTCATCGGGAAATTTTAACCCCTTCTTTCACACTTCCCTCGCAAATAGCGACTTGGAAAGGAAATGCGGTCCCAAACGGAGAGAAATAAATCGGCGTCCCTTTTTTTCTTTATTTGATGACTAACTAGCACTATAAATAAAATTTTAAAAATAATTTTCACCATAATAATATGAATTTATTAATATTTTTACTTATTTAATAAAAAATGTAATTAATATTATTTATATTAATGTTATATTTTTAATTATAGCATAATATTAATATTGTATTAAGATACCCCGTTAGTTTCGTTCCTTTTTCTAATACAAAATAAATAAATAATATTTATTGTTTAAGGTATTATTCATTTCATTGTATAAAAATCCTTTTGCCCTGTGACCTTTTTTCATCTCTCAACAAGCCTCATTCTGCCCTATTTCCAAAATTGTTCCGTTTAGGACAAGAAATAATGCTCGAGGAATGAGACCTGGAGAGTATGCAGGATGCTGTAAAACCTCCCAATCAAACTGTAAGAGCTTCTGTCTTACGACTATTGCAATATGTGGTCTCGCGTTGTCAAGATGAAACACAGCGCCCCGGCGGTTCCTTAATTCTGGACACTTTTATCATGTCAGAACATGATGTTGCTTTGGGGATGAGGTTTTTGGCGTCAACAAAAATCCGTGGGCGAAAAATAAAAGTTTTGATATCTTCACGAGCATCTCAAAAGAATCAGATTTTAATAACGCTTTGCCATTGCATTTACAAAAGCTCTGATTTTAAAAAAAATGAGCTAATGACTACAATAAAAAAAACCCTAGAACGATGTCATTTTGAGCACATGATTATAGGAAATGAAATAAATAGGAAATGGGATATTTTTGTAACAATAAATATTTTTCCATCTGATTATTTTTCGGAATGCAAAGGATTAAGGATTTTAACAAAACATTGATTTTAAAATCCTGATAGAATATGGATATACGATCTCAGCTTCAGCAAGAGGTTCCAGAATCGAAAACCGATCACATGAAAGGTGCCTTGTGTGAGTTGACCAGATCCGAGTTAAATCTGAAGTAGATGGTCATACGTCTTCTTGCTGGCGTTGTGAGAGTAAAAGATGTCAGCTCAGACATTGTCCTTGTCATCAAAATTTCAAGCTTTTATTTTGAGTAAAAAATGAAAAAAAAAAAATCCCAATCAATTCTTTGTTTAGGAGGCATTAACACCATGTAATTATTATTCTTTTAATTATAGTGGGAACCATAGTACTCAACTTATTTTTCGAAAGTATACAGGACACTCCCGAGTATCGGTCCTAATGTAGTGGAAGGACATGCCTGATAACAATAATTCCGGATAGGCCAGAATTCTACGAACTTGTTTTTTTCTCCGCACCAATACCAGAAGATAAAATTTCTATACGAAAACTCACAGTTATAATAATTATTTGTCGCATAAATTCTAAATCTTTTTCCTGTAATATTGATCTGGTTACAAGTTTACTTTTTCATTTTAAGTGTCCATGTTACAAAAATAAAGCTTCCTCAACATCTTTACGCTGATCTTGCAGCATGGTTTTTTTTTATTACTTATATTCCACTTCGACTAACTTTTACAACAAATTTCTTTATAATTTCAGACTGATGTTTTTTTCTAGTACCATCACTGAAATTTTCCCAACTTCTCTCTCTGAAGTTATATTTTTTTGAAGTTAAACTAGAGTCAAGTTGTTGTATAGCACGTGATTTCTCCTCCATAGTAGCTAGAACTTTTTTCCGTTTATCACCCATTCTGAATTTTCACTGTGGTACACTTAAGAAAGCATTAAGCCCATCTTAAAAGCAATTTACGAATACCATACGTACTGTGTAGTTATAATCAAGAACAGCGGCAACTTAGGTCCGTTACTTACTGCGAAATAATGAACAACGAGCAGAACGCTTCTCTTTTCCTGTGTATTTTACAGATGACAAGTAGGAGGATTGCAGCAGACGCTCGCCTCCAATGCTTTACCAATGTGGCCAAAGTAACGCCTTGCCTACTTCATTTAATTACGGTATGGGAAAACTAGGCCGGATATTATGCGCGCGATCCAGCGGCTACTATTCCTTTCGCCAAACCATCAAGCTGGCGCAAAGCTCCTCGTCAAGCGTCGCCCTTTTTGGCGAGTTTTCGCGGCACTCTCCAGCTTGTAACAATATATAATAATATATTAATTAATAAACATTAATTATCTCTCCTTTATAGTAGTTGTTGGGCTGGAATAACCTGGTTGATAGGTCATCTCTTATGCTGCGAGTTCGAATCTGGTTACAAATTTCTCCATGTCGAGAGTTATACCACTGGGGTTACTGAGCCAAAGATTATCTTTATTCGGGTTCTCAGGGGTCCAAACCCTCAAAAGCTACAGAAGCCCTCTTTCCGTTGTAAAGCGGAACACGAGAACAAAAATTGTTTAATAAAAAAGTGTCTGAAATAAAATATTTCCTAACTTCCTACATTTTTCCTAATATCCAGAGTAGGAATTGATTTTAAAAAAAATATTTTTTATATTACTTGTCTTATTACCAATGAAGATTTATCCAATATGATTGCAAAATCGCAATTGCCCCTCCCCCCCGCCTGATCTTGTTTTAAAAACTACATTTTGTTTTTATGCAGTTCGATTGATAGATCTTCTAGTTTGAAAATTTGGTAAACAATAAAAGTAATATAATAATACGAATAAAAATAGAAAGTGGAAAGGAAATGATTTTTTGTCATTTTACATAACATTATGTAACTGGTGTGTGTTGCCTTTGTAAGTTCTTCATGTCTTAATATCCTTTATAGCCTATTATAAACTTCAACTCGACAAACAAGATACGTAGCTCAATTTTTTAAAAGCATTTTTCAATTGTTTTTGTGTATTATTTATTTGCTGTTACGTTGTAGTAAAGTTATGCAAATTTTAGGACTATGACAATATAACTAACCAAATTAGGTTTTGATTATAATTTAATAACAAATCAGATTTGATACTGCCTTATAAGTATATAAATAATAAGCTCAAGTTTTGAATTGAGAATAAATGCTGAGAGTCCTGTTATTATTTTATGTTCTTTCAACTTATTTCTAGTTTTAAATAAGCCATTTCTGTGATACGATGGGATAGTAATTTTAGAACAATAACAATCCAAAATTTTACTAAAAATTTTTCAAATGTAGATTGAGGCTAGTGTGTCTGCTTTTTTTTATTCTTCCCTTTTTCCCACTTCTACTATATTTGGTTCTTATTTTGTTTCTAATCTTGTAATACACATCTGATTAGCTGAGATTTGATTAGCTGTAATACAAATCTGATTAGCTGAGATTTTGATTAGCTGTAATACACATCTGATTAGCTGATTAGCTGAAGACAAAAATATACATTCTACTTCGTTAGAAATAATTCATTAAAAAACACATAAATAATTTTCTAAGCTACAGCTTAGATAGTTGCAATTACAAATTTCGAATAAAGTTTTTTTAAAATTATATTTCATTTTTAGCACTGTTTGTTTTTAAGCTGACAAACCATTTTTATTCAATTTTTATATAGCAAATCATTTACTTACTTTAAATTCAATATCTGTTAAATTTACAATGCAATAATATTTTTGCCGACTCAAAGTGCATATACTTGAATATAAAAGTATCTGAAAAGAATTTATCTTGCTATATTTTTAACCTTTTGCACTTGCACGGTGACTCTCAGTCGCTATTCAAGAAAGGGCCTCATTTTGACGTTTTTATTAAACTTTGATTGTTAAAATACCTGCAAAGTAGTAAAAATATTCAAACTAATTAAATGGAATTCGACCGTGTGTGTGTGTGTGTGTGTGTGTGTGTGTGTGTGTGTGTGTGTGTGTGTGTGTGTGTGTGTGTGTGTGTGTGTGTGTGTGTGTGTGTACAATTATACATATACTTATTTTTTGGTGTAATAAACAAGTCTATGCATCAAGTGAATTAATGCATCGAATTACATTTCCGAGGGTAAAGGGTTAGATGTACACTTTTAATCTTAATAAGAAGTATGTTTAATTACAGTAGTTTTCCACGAGTCAATGCTGCGTAATGTTTTTTTAGCAGCTTGCTTCATTGCCACACTACCTCCAGATTTAAAAACAAAAATCAGTGTGGCTTGGAAGGGAGAAATAAGAGCAATTTAAAAGTTACTATTTCCCATTCAATCAAAAATTACTGTTTCTGAGTGAGCCTTTTAAAAATTAATATTGTGTTTCCATTCAATTGAAAAAGTGCATATACTTGAATTAGTTATTTAAAAGTCATTGAAGAAGTCAGTCATTTAAAAATTAATATTGTATTGTTCATTCAATTAAAGATAAAAATTGTTGAATTAGCCATTTAAAAATTAATATTATATTTCCATTTAATTTAAAATTATAGCTCTGAATTAAATTATCTCTATTGATAACATTTTTCTGTTTCATATTAAAAATACAATAATTAAAAAAATAATTATTATTTTATAAAAGATTGAAATATTAAATTATGAATAAAAAATATGCATTCAATCTGAAGAATAGATCAGTTTAATTCAATTATAATAATATCACGTTTTAAAAAATACAGGGGTTTAAAAAAACAATTTCATCATTTTGCGTTGTTTTCCAAAATCGTTACTATGTAATTTTTAACATCCACTATTTAATCAAACTAATTTCCAGCAGCCAAAGCATCCACTACATTTCTTTAGGTCACAAAGGGAAAAAAACATGTGAATTTTCGATGCTAGAATAAGGCCCAGTGTAAGGTGTAAAACAAATCATTATCCACAGAAAATGTCGAAGAAGCGATTTTGTGACAATAAGATGCATTGGCAGCATTTGGGGAATGCACACATACGTACAATTCTAAGACAGACAGCTAAAAACAAATTTTCGATGCCAGAATCAAGCCCAATGTATACAAAAGGTTTCAGTTGGATTTGCCATTAGCTTCAGAAAATGGCGGTTTTGTGGCGATAAGGTGCAATTGTAACATTTGGAGGATGCACATATACGCTGCCGTTTGTGTTAAGATTTCCTTACACCTATGACGCATGCGTCCAGAGATGTTTATTTCATGATAAAAGGGGTGAGAGGAAGCGTAAAAGGGAAAATGTAATCATTTACCAATAAAGCGAACTTTGATTATTCGTTAAATTATGAGGCAAATATAACTGTCATATTTCTACTTACCGCCCCTTAGCAAAGTATTATCTCGAGAAGTGCTAGTCTCTTGGTACGATCAGAATGTGACAAGTTGTCCAACAATTTGGCCAAAGAAGATTCTCTACTATTCTATTGCTGTCAATAACATCATTTTGTAACCATTACTCTGACATTTTATCCCGAATTATTTATTCGGCACAAATCGAAACTACGCAGCAAAGTTTCATGTATTTCAAACTCATATACACACAAAGGAAATCGACTTATTAGAATTCAAATTTGTATTTCAAACCCGCTGTCTCAAAGCTGAAGCCTCATGGTGGTAAGCGGAACCGGAAAGTTTCGGGTTCGAGACCCGATTTTCACTTGTTTGATGTGGTGTGGAAGTTGAAGTTTGGGGAGGGGTATACCAGCTTAACCCCACCATCTGACTGAGGTACAAAATAACGAGATTAGTCCCAAAATAGTTTTAGAGTCACTTTAAAACGGGACGTTATTAACTAACTAAAACTAAACTGTTGTTGTTACTTATGGCACTTGCCAGGGACAAGCTCCACTGATACATCATCAGATTTTAATCCGAAGATATGCGTCTCTTGTTTCAAGTAATGCCAACTAGGACCAAGAGAACGACTTTAGCTACACACTCATCACAGTCGTTTTCACAGCCCCATTTTACGGGGGGGGTACAGTCTAACATCTCACAGAAAGCACACAAAAGAACCCTGCCGAACTAGTGTTTCAGACACGGGACTCTCAGAACACGAGGAAGACGCGCTATCTCTGTGCCAGAAAGCCGGCAAAACTAAACTAAACTCATGAAAAGGTCGCCGCGGTCTTTTTTATTTTAATGCAGGTAAACCCTAGCTTAATTTGTGTCAATAAAATTTTGCAAGTTACAAATTTAATTATTTGTTTTCGGGTTAACAAAGAGGCAAAATCTCAGGTTCTTGGTCAGATTATAGGTTTTTTGGGGACCCTTTTTCATGCTTGATCTGTAATGCATATCGATCACACATACATTACATCTAATTATGTTGATAAAATGTCCTTGTGTTAATTTGGAGTAAAAATTTGAAAAGATGAGAGGCGTTTCAAGTAATGTGTTGATAGTGCAATGTTACCTAATAACCAAAACAGCATCCACAACGCGACATAATAAAAAGATTAAAATGAAATCTGCTATGCATACTTCAATGCATCATGCCAGAACATCATTTCTTGAGCGGCCAAGCACCACGCGCTCGTGCAATTTAAATTGTATTTTTATTTGTTTTAATCGTTCCATTGAATGAGTTTCTTTGTTATTGCAAACGATCTAACAAACTTTACCTCGCATTTATTTTTTAAAAAATATCGCATTTCCTATTTATTTCATTTCATGTAATCGCGCGCTCAAAATGATATTTTTTTCTGTTTTATTGGCTGTAGTCATTCACTTAATCAGAGCTTTTGTAAATGCAATGAAAACGCGTTATTAAAAACGGATTTTTTTGAGATGTTCATGCAGATAATAAAATTTTTATTTTTCACGTACGTATTTTTTTTTTTTTTTTTTCGTCAACGGATTTTTGTTGACGCCAGAAACCTCATCCAAAAAACAACAACAACGTGTTCTGACATGATAATAAAATACGCTCAAACAATTATATATTATCAAACGAAGTCATTCGAAACAAATTCACTTTACTGCTAGTTTTCCATCAAAATTGCCTTCCATGCCGCTTTTGAAATAAACCCCTGACCTCATGAAACTTATTCTCATCATTAGATCGCATTCACCAACTCCCCCCCCTCCCACCGTCCTTCCATAAGCGAAACCTACAATTTCCAAAGCCTTTATTTGTTTAGAATAGTGAGATATATCACGAAAAATTCTCAAAGAAACCGTCCGTTCACTTTTTTTTTCTTTCTTTCCGTTTGCAAGGCCCTAATTGTGAAAAGTCGTACGGCCGCAGTTTTTCGCCAAAAAGACCTGTTCCCGGCAGAATAGATTACATGTTAATTGGGTAGTGACGAACATACGAAGAGGTCTTCTGGTTAGTAGGTTAACTCAATAATAGTCGGCGGAATGGAAACCAGTCCTTCGCAGTAATACAATCAGCACGTTTTTCACCGTGAGTTCAATTGGGAAAATTGCTTATTAGGAGATTGAATTATATCGGAGCAAAGCAGTGCGAGCGTCAGAAGGTGGAGGGCTGTTGTTTGTTTATGAATTAAAAAAATTGGGAAAGCACTCTTGGCGGATATAAATAAAAACCATTGTCCTAATATCTGTTGTTTCATAAAGAAAAGTATCATTCTTAATCTTTTTTTTTTTACCAGTTAAAAGGTAAGAGGAAATAATGTTATTATTAAACTAGGGAGAATGGTCTCCAAGGAACTTTTTTGCATACCGTCTAATAAATGGAATATTTCCTTCTGCCCCGCATAAAATTATCAATCGTAATCAAAGTCGTTAACGCCATCAGTACTCAGATTTTTATTTTCGTCCATGAGAGTTTTGCACTCCTGAATATAGTAAAGAAAATTGGTATTTGTATATAAATTACATATTTTTTTAAACAATTGTTAAGAAATATCAATCTTAGGCATGAATCTAATGTGTTTACTGAATATAAACTGCGATCTGTGGCGATTAATCGCTGGCATGCAGCTAAAACATAAATATCAGAAAATCAAATTGTATTTTGAGTCCTTTTTTTCTTTCTTTGATTGAAAATAAAACAGACATATAACTCAATTGTAACTACAAGATCACATATCAAATTTCTTTTATTTAAATCATTGCGTTTTTGAATTTTCATGTTTGAATGCAAGAGAAAAGCAATATCTTAACGGATTTGATCCTGAATTGGACATAAGAGCGTAACTGTATCTTCAAGAACGCATATAAAATTTCGCTTATTTAATTGCGCTTTTGAAACTTCTGTGTTTGAATACAAGAGAATCTCAACTCTTTTACATATTTGATCCAAATTTGATACGGATTTACGCATTAGATGTTAAATTTGTGAAGCGTTATATTATATGCATAAGTTAAATTATAGCCAGAGAAGTCTTTTTTAGTTATCTTGTTCACTTTCGCTTGTACGCGGATAGCCGAACAAACAGACTTCTACTGAATAGATGGGAATCTATAAATTGTATGTAAGGTCCATGCACCAAATTTCATCTATCTAGCTCAAAGCGTTTTTGAGTTGCCATGTTCGCAGACCTACATTAATGATTTTAAAAATTCTGCTTTTCAGACTTGGAGATATTTGAAATTTATTGATCAATCTCGAGTTCGAATTTTTTATTGCGCTCTCCTCGCATACTTAGTATAAGAGTAAGCAAAAAATTCAACATATGATTTTTTTACATCAACTTCAGCATTTTTATTAATTCTGAGGCAGAAAAATTTCTTTGAAATTATGAAAAAAAGATCTAACTAAACAGATGAAATTTGGTGTTCAATTTTGGAATCATTATTGTAAAATCTATCCATTTGGAAGAAATACGTGTATAGACCTCTATTTGATAATCTTTATGAATATGCTCACAATAAGTCGAAAGTAGTGAGCTAGAAAAATGAAATTTGGCGTATACTCTTATTATAAGAGCGATATATATTCTTTAAATTTTAAACCTAATTCACCCAAACTTTGATCGTTTTATGGCGTACTAGCTTTTCCCTGAGACTTCATACTCATGAAAATCTCGATGTATGTGTGTGAGAACTGACGGTCTCATCATAATGTAAAATGTTATCAATTTGTATCATTATGGTTCTCTTGAAAACAATTTTCTCCAAAAATATAGTTTGTGGCCAAATTTTAGCGAAATGGCTGAAAGTGGCGTCGACGTTTCCATTCGAAAGGTTTCGATGAACGCTGTAGCAAATTAACAGAAATATAGTAAAAAAATTAATTAATGCAGAAAAATGGAATGCACGCAATACAGATTAGAAATTTTTGATATCCTTTATTATGTTTTACTTTAAATCAAGAGTATTTCAAAATGAATCCGATAGATCGATTAATTAACTATGAACAAATCATGCTAAATGCATCAAACATTACGGAAATAAAAAGAATCGTTTGAAATAACCGGTCGAAAAAATAGCCGATGCTGTTATTAGCCTAACCTCATTAGCGTGGGAGAAAAACAAACTGAAGTCTTATTCACCTGGTGGCGGAAATGAAGATTTTTCGTGGGAAAGTTAGCTTTTAATTAATAAAAAATTAACTGTACTAAATAGAAGGCTATGTCCCATTCTAGACTGTAATCTATCTCTGTTCTAAATTTCATCCAATTTCTCCCAGCCGTTCTGGCGTGATTGAACCACATCATCCATCCAAATTTTCACATTTATAATAGTATGATACATATATCTACAAGTATATAAGCATCTACAATTTGAATATAACTGTATATTACAAAAACACAACTATATAATAAAATTTGATTGGCATTTTTCTCATCAAAAAAATTGTTATTGATTTTTTTATTTAAGCCATAAGAAAATGCAGTATGTAAATAATTGATTTAATTTACATACTGCATTTTCTTCGATTGAAATGATGGAAAATTACTCCTTTTGTTTAATCTTATAACCAGAAGTTGATTTTTATGGAGTTTTATAAATATGTTCATAAAAAATAGAAATGCATGAAGAATAATTAAACATAAAGTTGAGCTTATTACTTTAACCAAAATAATGCTAATTTAAGTACGTTAATTATTGAAGTAACATTTCTTTATTTTAAGAGTTTTCTTCTTTAGCGTTAAAAATATTGAAAATATGGCACTTTATGAATCAAATATTAAAGTGATCGAAATTAACGAAGAAAGAAGCACGTATCAAATGCTATGCAATGCTAAAAAGGAATGCACGTAAAAAAGAGAAAGATAAAAAAAAATTTCAATAGTTTCGACATAAACTCTAGTAAAAAAAAAAGACCCTTTCATCACATATAATTATGTTAAGAAGCAGTAACGCAGATGCGACAAAACTTGTTGCGCTACGAGAAACATGGGAGAAGTGATAAATCAGAATTTGCAGTGTTTTCCCGTGAGGCAACAACATGCTTTTGATGCAATAAAGATAGGAAGTCGGGTGTTGCAACACAGGATTGGATTGTTTCTAGGAAACAGCGTGGAAAAAGGAAGATGATTTCGCAAATGAAATTAATTAATGAAATTCTGTCTACGTTTATTGTTTGCTTCTAATTAGTGCAACCAATGATAAAAAGTTTATAGGATTCAAAATATTTCAATATCTTTTAAAGATACATATTTGGGAAAATTCTATTACATAGGAAAACTCACGAATTAGCATGCTGTACACCTAATAGGTATTCCTCCTGATTAAAATAAACCAACAAAAAGAAGCAAAAAATATAATGATTAAAATTTTGAATTACTGTATGTTTCGATTAACGTGTGAGACATTTTTTTAAATAAATTTTTTATTTGTTTCCATACATTTTCTTGCTGAATCCCCCCCCCATTTTCTTTATATTTGCATCTGCGTCCTTTGTATTTGAAATTTCTTCTATGATCAATTGTGTACTGGCTTACACAGTAAATTGTGCTTACACATAATTGTGTACTGGCAATCCAGTACACACACACACACACACACACACACACACATATATATATATATATATATATATATATATATATATATATATATATATATATGACATTTTGATTTTTAAAATTTTGCTGTTTTCCGTACCAGAAGGCATCATTTATTTACAACAAACATCGACAAACACGTTCGTTCATAGGAGGTACAAGAGCCGACAAAATATTTATTCCCATAATTATATGCTGAGAAATTCTGATAGGGATTTCTTTACACGTGTCGATTTTGGTAAAAAGAAGTAAAGTATATTTTAAAGGAATTTGTTTCGGTCAGCAGATTTTTATCCCTTCACTCGGAGCATGGAAACCGCTGATTTAAGCTTTTTTTACTAAGTCTCTATTGAATTAATTAAATAAAAAAAGAATGGAATCAAGAAGTAAGAAAACATATTTGATGGTTAATATGTGCTTAATATGAGCTAAGATAAAATTTAGGATATTAATTAGGACAAAATGAATTTTAAAATATTACTACACACCCACCCATATATATATATTTATATATATATCTCTATTTATATATATATATATATATATATATAATAAATTTTAATGAATGAATTTTTAGTGACACGGCGAGCCCACACTCGAAAATTTCCAATAATATTTCGCAACTTCTCTAAGAGAAGTGTTAAATGAAGTACTGGTATAATGACGATTAATAAAACAGTCTGTAACGCTTCTCTCGATCTTTGTTTACATTTGTTTATTGCCATTTTAAATAATAAAATCTATTTCTCTGCTGCGTTCGGTGTCGTTATTAGATATATAGATTATTATTATTTTAGGAAAAAAAGCATTTAATAAGTCGGAACGATTTACAGCATTAAAATATCTCAAAAATTTGATGAATTTTATTTTTATTGTGCAAAATGCGAGGATTCATCATTTTTCTTGAATAAAATAAACTCGTCTCTTTCTGTTAAGAGCTTTATTTAAACTAGTCTCTTGCGCATTAAAATGCAAAGAAATACCCATACCTTCTAATAAAGAGATACCTCAAACCTCTCTTTCAAATGTACAAAGCGAATTTGTGTCAAGGATTTTTAAAATAAATAAGTTGGTCTTCTCGCCTTTTTAACACGCTTTGAAAGAGTGCGTTAACCATGACTTGTGATTAAATGTTGAGGTTGCTTCGGAATTGCCTTTTTTCTTTTCTATTTATATTCGTGTCATGAAGTCTGCTTTATTTGACTTTACAAATTTTTTCATAGATTACTTGCTCTAAAATGCATCGATATTCAAATATTATATAGACAAAAGAAAACGCGTACTTGAAGTGAAAATGATGTTTGATTGTAATTACTTAATGAAGCGTATAAATATAGCAGTAATTACCTACTGCCTTTGTAAGTTCATCATATTTATGTTTATAAACTCGTATATGATCGGTTATGTATAAATAAGACCTGATATAAAAAATAAATATGATACTAAAATGCTTCATTTTTTTCGTTAAGCAAAGACAATACCTTTTAACAACTTCATAATTTTCCCTCAAGATTTTGTTGAATTTCCTTGGTTTGAACTTCCTTGTAAATACGATATCTCAAAAAAATGAAATCTGCGATCTTAAACTTTCAGCTTATCATTGAAAACATTATTAAGTCATTATTTGTGGTAATTAATTTAATTCCATACCAATGCACACTATTGTGTGCATTGGTATGGAATACTATTTATACTATTTGTGTGTATGGGGAAAGATATGGAAATATTATATTTGATGAGATGTTTCGCGTCTCGCCAATCGTATCTTGGGTTTTATGCGCAATTTCTACTATCTTAGAAATGTTATGAATGGTCAACTTTATGTTGAAAATGGGAATTGGACAACTTTTGGATGAAATTCGAATAGTAAAGTCCGGTTTGTTCACCCAAATGCATATCAGTTGGGTATTTCTAAGCCAAGGAGAGTCAATTAGATTTCGTTTAAAAATCTGCATTTAAATAAAGTTCAGAAAGTGTGTAACAGAAGCGCAGATGTTCAAATTCTATAGTCCGCTCACCAATCGATTAGCTATAGATTCATTTATTCTTGTATATATGATATGATCACACTAAACACTTCAAACAGAAAACATGATCTTAAATATATATATATATATATATATATATATATATATATATA
>JAOUZG010022945.1:240422-268353 GCA_026289955.1 Argiope argentata
TCTGTGTGTGTGTGTGTGTGTGTGTGTGTGTGTGTGTGTGTGTGTGTGTGTGTGTGTGTGTGTGTGTGTGTGTGTGTGTGTGTGTGTGTGTGTGTGTGTGTGTGTGTGTGTGTGTGTGTGTGTGTGTGTGTGTGTGTGTGTGGGTGTGTGTGTGTGTGTGTGTGTGTGTGTGTGTGTGTGTGTGTGTGTGTGTGTGTGTGTGTGTGTGTGTGTGTGTGTGTGTGTGTGTGTGTGTGTGTGTGTGTGTGTGTGTGTGTGTGTGTGTGTGCTGAATACAAATTAGTTTTGATGTAAAATAATTTTTTTTATAATAGTCTTTTTTCCATTTTGATCTTTATTATTTACGGCATTTTAGATAAAATTTAAATTAAAACTTACAAAGTATAAATTTTGTAAGTTTTAGGAAATTTTTATTTTTGTTTCTATTTCTCTCTTTTATAAAAGACGAGACGGTCAATATAATTTTATTAATGAAAACTTATAAACTAGGAAAAGAACAGAGAAATTCACAAATAATGTGATTCTATCCAGCATGTGTATTCAACTCCCAAAGTAATATAATTGAGACACTATCAGTTACTGATTTAATGTAATATCAGATTATTCTATCGATTCTATCAGGGAAAGAAATCTAACTACCATAGTATCTCATCACTAATAATCATTCGGATACTAAATACAGAGCGAATGGTACTTGTTATATCAATTACTTTTAGAGGGTCCCCCAAGTTAATAGAAACATCCCTACTCTCTCCCTATCACCTACCTGTCCATTTTCCTTCTACTTTCCACCCCGAAGGGACAGATCGTAAATAAGTAAACTGATACAATAATTGCCGAATCTGAAACGCACTGAAAGAGAATTAGGACCTTTCTGTTTTGGAGGGAGTCACACGTCACAAAATAATTGCCCAAACGATCCTGTGACCAGGGGAGGCCACGTCATTCGGACATTCCCGTTCTCATCACCTCTGGATGACGCCAGTGCAAACAGAGGAAAGTCCAGGTTCGGGGGAAGTCGTCTGCGGGACGATAATCTCTCCCCCCCTCCTAGCCTGTTATCCAGCCACACCGCCAGACGGAAAATATTGATCCGGCATTTTTCGAACTCGGATGCTCTTTTACCCGGACGAAATGGGAATTGGGATTTCTATTGCGTTGTTTTAATAATTGGATTGTTTTGATGGAATGAATAAATATATAACGGAAATTTCGCTAAGGTGGTTTTGGATGTTGCGTTTCGTCTCGATAATTAAATTTAGGAAGTTTATTTGAAATCAGACACGATATTGCAAGTCGTAAGCCAAAAGTAAATATTTTATGAATTTTGAGAAAGTTTTCTATAAATAGTAAAAATAAGTTACTTTTAATAAACGCGATGTTTTTAGAATATTAAATATGAAAAAGTACTTTTTTAAAGTTAAAAAGTAAGGAGATCTAAACACTGATTATAATTGAAATTTGAAATTAGATAAATTGAAAACATTTCATAATTTTTCGCAAGTTAAAAATAAACATTTCATAAGTTTTGGGATTTTTTTCTATAAATAATAAAAATTATTTTAAAAACACAATGTTATTAGAACTTTAAATATCAGAAAATATTTTTTTAATTGAAAAATAAGGAGGACTAAAAATTGATTATAATTGAAATTAGATACATGGTAAACACTTCATAAGCTTTTGCAAGTTGAAAGTGAACATTTCTTAAGTTTTGATAAATTCTTCTACAAATGTAAAAAATAAACCGTTTTAAAAACAAACTATCATTAGTAAAATAAAAGGAAGAAAATATTTTTTTTAAAAAAAATAATCGATCTAAACATTGATTTTGTAATTGAAATTAGATGCTGTACAAACATTCCATATGTTTTCGTAAGTTTAAAAATATCATAAGTTTTGGGAATTTTTTCTAAAAATAATAAAAATAAACTGTTTTAAAAGCGGGGTATTATAAGTGTAGTAAAATTTAGAAAAAATATTTTTTTTTATTTAAAAATAAAGAGATCAAAACAATATCCGTCTATGAGTGATAAATGTGTGTCCTTAATAACATATAACGTACAAAATTTTAATCAGATTTTTTATTATAGCTTATTTTTAATGAATATTTATGAATTTTTCTTATTATATTCTTTATGGTTTAATTTCTAGTATAGTTTTTAATACTTCATACTTCCACGTTGATTTTTTCTTATATTGATTTTGCTTTTTGCAAGCCGAAAATATTTTTTTTTCTTTTAAGGTCATTAATTGAAACATGTTTTCGAAACATGATAATCTTTGTCATTTTTTGCTTGTTAGTTGATATTATATTTTGTAATTTATCATTATAAATTAAATGAAGAGCTAAAACAAATTTTCTTAAATTCGCTACTAGATGCATATACTGCCATATATGAAATGAAAATTCCATACATGGCATTAATTAATCTAGTGGCTTATAATTAAGTCATGAAATTATTAAAATTGTCCGTTATCATGGTCAGCATGCGCGTGTACCGCATTTAAAACCTCATTATTAGGAAATTAGAATTAAAAAAATCAAGGATAAAATGAAATTTAACATAAGTCCTTTGTAATAATATTATGGTTATAAAAATGAATGATTACTGATATGATTTGGAAGCGTGGCTCTCACAAGATATTTTTTTCTATTTTTATCGTTAGGCAAAAATTTATTTTTATAAAAACCTTAAAATAGAATTTAATTAGATTCGATTAATTCCAAATTAGAAACATTGTAGCTTGTTAATGATTTAGGCTTGATTTTTCTGTTATTGTTATGAGTTGCCGGCACTTTTACAAGTCCACTGGCAGATCTATCAGCAATTTAAGCCGAGTGAGCGTCTCTAATTTTTTTTTTTTTCAGTAGCAACAAATAGGGCCAAAAGTACAACTTAGCTACTTCATGCGTCACATTCAATTTCACAACCCTTTTTTACAGGAAGGCACATTTTCACAGATAGAACACTGAATAAATACAACCACGCCCGAACCGGGAATGGAACCTGAGACGCCTAGATCACGGGGAAGAAGCGCTACTCCCATGCCAGGACGCTGGCTTGAGTTTTCTACATTTATCTCACTTTTTTAAATTTTATTCTTACTTCCAGTAAAGGACACAAAACATAAGGTTTATTTATTTTTGAGAGATTTCTGCCACCACGGGAAGTTCAATAATATATATAATGCTGCCGTATGAGATTTAGAAAACTTATTATTGCTTACTGCTAAATGGCAACTGGCAAATGAAAACAAATCATCATACGAATTTCTGACAGCTTCCTTGAATATTTTTACAGCAGTAGTGATTTAATGCTATTCAATGGAAATATAAATTTAGATTTTATTAGAAAGGCTCTGAAAAAGGCTCACAGTGTAACTAAAAAATATATCCAATCAGATAAATATATATATATATCAAATATCAAGAAATAGGCTGCAAACAGAAGGTTTAATCGAGTTTAAAAATAGGCTTAACCATCACCAAATGGGTAATAGTTATGATGTGCCATTGAAAAGTAATGTCTCTATGTTCCAAAACAATTTTCTTATAAAATTACTTTTTGCATTTCAAATTCAATTTGATACACTATCTATAATAATGATTTCAAATGCTATAATGGGAATTCTGATTCATCCAACAAAACAATCAATCACGTGTTTTTACTCATCTTTAATTCCGTTGTAAGATTTTTACTTTCGCTTTCATTTATCAATACATTCATTTTTTTTTAAAAAAATTGTAGTAAACTAATTGAGTTGAATTTATATTTTTCAGTCACATCAAACATTAAAAGTGATAATGAATGGTTCAGAGAAGGTTTTTTTAAATGTATTTTTTTAATTTATTTGATTGTCTAACATATCAATAATATGAGCGAACAAACTGGTCGCCTAGTACCGTATGCATAACATACCTATTGAATTTGTAAGTGTTGATGCTTTTTGTCATGCATGTTACAATTAAGCGGTAATATGTGAGCCTGTAAACATTTATATTGCCATATTAAAGTGAGCTCCTTTCCACGTAAAAAAAATTAATTTACTTTTCAGATTATTGCGTGTGTGTGTGTGCTTAAAAAATTAATTAATTTAAAGTAACTCATTTTGAATAAAGTAACTCTTTTTTTACAGTAATTCATTTGACATTTTGAAAGGAAATCAATGATAAAAACTTCAAAATTAGGATGAGACGATTTGGGATTTAAAATACATTAGCAGTAGAGTAACTACAGTACATTTAATTTATAAATGTTTCACCAAACTCGGTTGAAAATATTGAATAAAATGCTGCTAATGACTTGTCCGATTTATCTGAGTCGCGGGAAGTACGGGGGGAAGGTTATAAAACAGCCCTATAAACAGCGTCCTATTCCCTATAAACAGCGTCCTACCACAGAAACGGTCGAACGGATTACTACGAAATTTGGTTATACACACGAGGTCCAAAATTTTCACCAGGTTGTGCTTTTTGCCTAAAAGCATTAAATTTAAAGCAATAAACAACCAAAACAAAATACAGAATAATATTAACAATCGAGAACAAGAATTATGAATTGTAAAATGGAAAGGCCGCCAGTTATATGGAAAAAATGCCGGGATTTGACTGATTGGGAAGAAGAGGAATCTTTATACGAAAGCAGGTGAGACGTTTACAGTCGTTGTCATGTTTTATGTCCGGGCAATTTCTAGTAATGGGGACACTTAAAAAGTCATGTCTATCATGCAGGGTTGAGACGTTGAATGACTTAAAGAACTCCACAGCGCTTCATGTGCTAAGCATCACAACTAATCTATTGTTGAACCCATTGTCCCTCCACGTGAAATTTTGCAGGAGGATGAGGGTGGTTACATCCTAGACGCGACTAACAACTGCTCCTCTTGTACTCTACCCTCTTCGTCTTAATTTATTCTTTTCTGAAACTGAACTGTTCCCCTCTCACCTAAAACAGCTTACCTTTACTTAATGTGGTTCGATAACAAGTTGATTAGAAGTTAGCCAATCAATGTTAATAGTCTTCTGTATTCCGTTTTGGTCTTTTATTGTGTTAATTTTTTTCGGGAAAAGGCAACCCCTAGTGGAAATTTTGGAACAAAAATTTTCCTTTTTCGAAATTTCATGAGCGCATCTCGTGTATAGTCAGTCTATTATCGAATTTCGTTGCAATGTGTTCACTCGTTTGCGTTGAAGAATGCTTTTATAGAAGTATAGCCATGACCACCCTATATAAGAACGATCCCCAGAGGATATCAGTACACTTCAAACAGCCAATTTCTTTCACCACATTTCAATTTGTTAACGACGCATTCTCTTAAATTGAAAGCATGCAACAAACTATTTTGGGGCAGACTTTGAAATTCTGAGAATTGCTAAAATAATGAGGATGGCAACTGATATTGAAATCTCCTGTTTTCAAACTCAAATCTTTCAATAATAATATGAAACTACCATTCGATTTTGATGGATTAAGTGTAAATTGCTCATGTGCAGGATTCTGAAAATAAAAATCTGAGCACATGTGGCGTTCACGGTTTTGCGCAATTAGATCAGATATTATTATAACTATTTTGCATAAAGAAAGTGGTATGGATAATATCTTCAACAAGGAGTGAGAGAGAAAATTTCGAGCAGACCACGTCCACTTGCATGTCCACAGGGCTCAGAAAGGTGTTCCAATGCTATAGTGATTAATAAAAAAGGGTTTGATATCAAAATGTTGATGATTCTTCATGAGTTCGGAAAATATTCATTGGAATTGAATCCATCCTTGAATACGAACACTCAATAGCCAGTTGAATGGCATTGTTACATGGTATTTGCATATTGTAGTGAAATTCTTATGGCTATTGAGTCTAAATAAAATCTCAACGAAATCAATCAAAGCGCAGTTCGTCCGTCTCAAAAAAAAGTGAATTCAATGAAGGAAATTCGATAGGTATTTTTATCACTAGAAAGGTAGTATGGAACCAAATTTTAGTCCAGATCTGTGCATTACTTAGATGTCTATCCCGCTGTGTAATAGTATACGAGAACTCAATATTTAAATATCGTGATAAGTCAAAGAATGGGCTTTGCTCTCTGTCCTGGTTCAAAATTGAAGAGCGTTATGGAATTATTGGTAAAAGTCCAACTAATGCTTAAATGTCTCCCTTTCTATCTATTACTCTGTACTTCGCATCGGCCGCACTCGTTTTACGCATAAAAAAATTTTATTTGGCGATAGAGCTCCTTTCTGCTCGAGATGCCAAGCGATTTTAAGGGATTATCATCTTTTAATTTAATGTCCCGCCATTATCGTTTAAGGTTTTTTTTAGTTTTTTGTCATTGGAGATGCAATTGCTTGTAAGAGAACGTCCCCACTAAAACCTTTTTGCATTTTTAGAAGTAATTTGTTTTTATCATCTAACATAACTTTTCATTTTGTTGCCATTTTTAACATGCTATATATAATGTTAGAGACCATTACTCAGCAATTTTATTAACTAATTTATACTTTTACATAATTTTACATAAAAAATATACTTATATTTTAAATGCATGCCTGGCTCAGTATAATAACGTATGGCTCTTATGCCGCTATACCCCGAAATATAATTCAATCCTGTATCTTCAAGTGTATAAGAAAACTCACAATTTTTTTAAAAAATGACAAATTCTAACTAAATAAGTGACTTTTCAAAATGAAAGAAGTGTATAAAATTATTGGTCCAAATCCACGTATTCTTTAATTGCCTACCTCTACATCTATGGCGAATACTCAAAAATTAAAAATAGTTTCAAGATAGAAAAGTGACTTCGTCCTTATGAAAATTAAAGAGCTTTATGAAATTTCTGGTCAGAATATATGCAATGCTTGGATGTCGATCTCAGTGTCTGTTAGGGTATCAAACATTGGTTATTTTGATCCACCTTGAGGTACATGGATAGAATCTGAAGGACCGGACCACCGCGATAGCAATGGCAGAAACTAAAGATCAATCCTCAGGGCCATCCCCGGTCATAGTATAGCTCTTAACAAAAGACACAAATTCCGTCATCAGTAGACGATAACCGACCCCAAATCATTTCTGTATCCATCTGCTGTTGTTGTTGCATGCCTCCATTGGCCAGCAGTGCTAGACCAGGTCCATTAGTGGATGGGGAAATATTGCAGCCTCTGTCGGTCATAAGGACCAGAGCACCTAGAAATAGGTCTGTGTCCATCTAAAAGGCGAAAAACAATCGCCATAGGTTTCGTCCTCATATCTGAAGTTATCTCCGAGTTGATGTTGTCTATTAGAGCATACGGGAACTTAATTAAAAATAGTGATCAGTTTAATTAGTAAGTTACTTTGTCTTATTATGAAAATTAAAGAGCTGTGTGAAATGATTGGCTCAGATCCATGCGCTGCTTAAATGTCTGTTCCTCTGTTTATAAAGGTATCACATATTGACTACTTCGAACCAACTCGAGAAACACGAATAAAATCTGAACGACTGGACTGCCGAGGGAGCATTGATGGGATATGAGGTCGAGTCCTAAGGACCATCACCAGCCATGATACAACCCTTCTCTTGAGAAGCACGCCCCATTATTGATACTGGCATTCGACACCACACCATTTCTATACCAGTTTGGGTGATGAGAACCAACCACCATGCATCTCATCCTCATATTTGAGTTGCCCTCCGGGTGGAAACTGTCTGTTTGGGTATAAGAAAACCCGATCATTAAAAGCAGTGACAAACTGGAGAAGTAATTAATCATAGTCCTGGTATGAAAATTCAAGAGCGACATGAAATGTTTGATTCAAATCCCTGCAATGCTTAAATGCTTATCTCTGTGTCTATTAGGATATCATAAATTCACTGATTCATTTCTCCCTGAGGCATACAGATAGGATCTGAATGACCGGAACACCACTAGCTTTGACAGGAACTGAAGTTCAGTTCTAAGGATCATTACAGGCCATGATGCAACTTTTCCAGGAAGTTCTTCTCCATCATCGGTATGGGGTAGTCAAACCCACACTATTTATGTACACACCCGGACAACGAGAGCATATAACCCTTTCAGAAGTTTCTTATCCTCCTATCAGAGCATCTATTCCTCGGGGTGAAAATCTATGAGAGTATGAGAAAACTCAATTATTAAAAATTTTGACAAGTCAGTTAAATCCAACTCGTTATACTGTCTAGAGACTAAAGTTGAATATCTACATCGAATCTCAGAACCAATTCATGAGATGTCTAATTACTTATTAGTTGCTGTATAAATTTATTTTCAAATCAAGCTCTATACACATAAAACCCTATGAGATTATTATTTCTTTTTTTTTAGTGAAAAAGTAACACCCAAATAGTTTTAGAGATAAATTTTGCTAGACTTTTAATATTAAGAGAGGAACAAATATTGATGAACGATGGAGGCGTAAGTATTACTGTATTGCCTTGGAAATCGATAATCTATATACTTATTCGATTACTCGGCCTCGCCCCCCCCCCCTCCAAGACAGATCTTATATGGAGTTAAGGTTGTGCAATAAATTTCTTCAGCTGAAATTCGCAGGTGGGATTAATGTACTGAATGTTTTTCAAACAAAAAAGAAAAATCATCCCTCCTTTAATAATCTAAAGTGTAATAATAGTGGTATTCTGTTGTGTAGTAATCTCAACAAAAAAGTGTTTGCTCTGCCTTTGAGAAGGCTTACAAATTTACTCAAAAAAATCCATTTTTTTTTTTTTGTTTCAAAGAAGATGAATGTATATTTTAAATCCCACTTATTATTCCATTTTAATTTCAATTCACACGATGTTCGCTTTGTTAGTCAAAATAATGAAATCACCAGACCGTACCGTGACAGTGCACCGGATGCGACCATTCACCTGTTGCTCTGAAATCAGAAATTGTAATTTATCCTTGCGTCGATGAATGAAAACGAAATGGAAAAAATGAATTATTGCTATGATGTGTTGAAATTTGTGTAATAGGTTTGAAACTTACTCTGGGCCATTTATTCCCTTTCTGAATAGTTAATGATGAGTCTGTCAATTAGTTAGCAAACCTGTGCAGAAAAATAATATTCATGCAAAAGTTTCGTCATATTTTGCATTGTTATTAAACATTATGTTTAGACAAAAATAATGGATTTTTTTTGTGTGTGTTTTCAATAGATATTTCTATTAGCATATTTGCATATTTGTATAATATATAGAGAACAATATTGGAAAAAAGCTAAACCTTGAAACTGTACCCAGTGTAAAGAGCCTAAAAATTAAATTTTACAGTCAGATTTTATGAATTATGGTTTTCTAGTTTTGCAGTTTTTGATGATCGAAATTATTCCTTTTTAACCACTTAACTGTTTAATTTTCTTTACCATTTAAAAAGATAACTCCTTCAAATTTGGGAATATTTTCTTATTTTTATTCAAATGGAAATCCATTAAATACTTGACTTATCTATGTATTCGACTTACAAAACAACATTCGTACTTACTTACAAAACAACATTCGACTTACAAACTTACATTCGTACAAACTTACAAAAGATAAGAGTTCTAAAGGGTTGTTATTCCCAACTTTTGTATAACAACCCTTTAACGACATATACTGTTATTGTGGGGGGGGGGGGGTTAAGGGTGAATTTTTTTTCTAATTCTTGAAAGGAACTCGGCCGTTTCATTATTCTGTGGTACCAGAATTAAAATATTGATAAGGATGAGAGTTTAAATCAAATCTCAATTTACTAGCGTTTATAAATCGCCAGACAGTTAAATTTCAATTTTACAGTACATTCCCGAGTATACGTTTGCCACTATCCGGAAAAGTTTCTTTTATCGTAATTAAATAAAAAAGGTAAGGCAGTGTTGCAAATGCATTGGAAGCAAGAGAAATGGAATGAAAGAACTTGGAAATGCTTTGATTGTCTGTAATGAAATCATTAAATTTTGATTTTCAATTCGAGGAGGTCTAAAACGTCAAAGTTAGTCAAAATCTCGAGTTCGATTTTTTTTTTTTAATTTCAATTTTTTGAAAGTTATTACTATACTTCGTATACGAGAAGGTAATGAAAAAACCACACAGAAAAATATCATATCCTTCTCTGTGGGAAAAACTATTAATCTGAAAGAAAATATATAAATTGAAGTTATGTTGGTCTAAACAAAACCTAAAAGATATAGAATGTTAAGACAGAGTAATTAGATATGGAATAAATTCTTAAGAAATAGAAACATTAAAGAAAATATTTTTTTAATTATTTGTTATTACGAGCAAGATTTTTAAAATCCTTACTAAGTATGTACTATACTGAAGGAAAAATTTCTGTTGCATAAAAAAATTCCAATTGAAACCAAGTTTTTTTTTTTTTTTTTTTTGAAAATTTGAAAAAATTTTTAAAAGTGCCAATGACGTTCCTTTCTATTTGTCAGAATTTGATGATGAATTTTAAAAATCCCATTCTAAAAGCATTGTTCTGAAGTTTCAAACAATATCACACTGATTCATTTTCGGAAACAGCTATGAAGATTAAATGGGGAAAAATAAAAAATAAATCTTTCTCTCTCTCTCTCTTTTCTTTTTTTTCAATTTAGGCAATTGATTTTCGATTAATGTTAAATGTAGAGTTCGTGATCGTAATGACCTTCGAAAAGCGAGATAAATTGAAAATTTTAAATTTAGTCGATTCATAATTATCTTTTGCAGGGTTCACCTATATTCCAGACAATATCTCTTCAGATTTTTTGTCGGAAGTCTAGCTTCCTTACATCGGTGTGGCACTAAAATTTGAAGAATGAAGCGTCAGCTTAAGTTCGTCCTTAATAATTGTCTGCAAATAATCTACTTCAAAAATAGTTTGATGCCTATGATCCCAAAAATGTAAATAATTTTAGATTATGTTAAATCTAAAGGGTGAGAAGATTCCTTTTCCTGAAATTATGTTAATATTAGAGATTATATATCCAAAGATCATATTAGTTGATGTTGCCCTAAAGTTTGGAGAATGAAGTGTCAGCTCAAGTTCTTCCTTACCAATTGATTCCAAATAATCACCTTCAAAAATAATTTGAAGCCCATCATCCCACAATGTATAAGTCTCTTTTTATTATACTAAATCTAAAGTGGGGGGGGAGATTCCTTTTCTGGAGTATTATATTTGCTTTCGCTTCCTAGTTAGCATTTCACTCGGCACAATGCATTTTAAGGGAGCGTGTTTTACTCTTAATTCCTGAGTTGATGTGAAGATGTTACTCTGGAAAAGAAGGAAGGCTTCATTTTACGCTTCTATGTCATGAATCTGTAATCCTTTTGCTGCCACGATTCCCATTTGGGGATTTTAGAACTTAACGTGAGCCATTCGACGCCAAATATATTTTTGGTATATGCGACAGTTTAGTTTAATTCTATACCATGTGTGTGTTTGTGAATGAAAAACATGCATTTTTGAGGCCTTTCTTAGCTGAAGACAGAAAACACTTTTGAATTTTAAATTTCGTTGTATTCCTCCTAAGAGGCATGATTTATGTACAAGCAAGACGCGACGAGATACAACAATCCCGACAATCTCTCAATAGTCTCTTACAACTCAAGAGCTAAAAGAAAAACCAGCTACAGAAATATATTCCCCGATGATTATACACCATGAGATTTAGATACGAATTTCTTTATGCGTGTCGATTTAAGTAAGGGAATTATAGGTATGGTTTGCAGTAACAAAAAAAAAGGTTGGTTTCTTTCGCTCTTATGCTGTTGCAGATTGATGTTATATATTATCGGTTATTCTTGGTACGTAAATTATGCCTCTCGTGGTGAAATAAATCTGAGTTTAAAAATCACACACACAGCTGCATGGAATATAAGAATGCAATGGAATTTTTTAACTATTTATTCCATCCCAGTATGCATAATACGTACTGATAAAATGTGTAAAGTAATATGTCAGTCTACATCGCGACACAACAATAGATGAACAAAAGAGAACAGAATACTCCCTTTAATAATTTTTACAATGAGATTTCGATGGGGATTTCTCTGACACGTTTCGATTTAGCACAGGGAAATTTAGAAATCTTTGAAACTAATGTATTCTAAGAATTTTTATCCCCTCACTTCCTTCAGAAGAATGCGCATTAAAGATTTTTATCCCTTCACTCGGAGGGTGAGAATCTGCGAATTTCATCAATTGTCTGCCGTGTGTTAAAAGCAATTAAATAAATAAGTAGAGCTGGATCAAGATATAAGAGGATTTTAGAAAGTTAATATGTGTTAAATTATGTAGAAAATTAGGAAATTACTTAGAATTCTAAT
This sequence comes from Argiope argentata, assembly GCA_026289955.1. Lineage (NCBI taxonomy): Eukaryota > Metazoa > Arthropoda > Arachnida > Araneae > Araneidae > Argiope > Argiope argentata. The sequence continues at coordinate 252,718 of JAOUZG010022945.1, forward strand.
TAGGTTTAGAGATATCATTACGTATTTATAGAATGCTACTTGAACGGATCAGGACAGTCGTTTCTGAAGTATTATACTTCTATGTTTGTTTTTCGTTTATAATGAAATATCGTGATAAATATGTAATTTAGAAGTTATAGTAAGATCTGTTTCTTACTCACTCAGTCTTTCGTTTTCTTAATGAAATGATTTGATTGATCACTTTATACCTTTTTTCAAAAATGTCAAATATTTTCAAAGCAAATTTTAATTTGAATATAATTAAAATATTATAGAAGTTTCTTTCTTTCATTATTTTCTGAATATGTACATATAAGTTCGCCGGTTGAAAATATTAAAAAAATAACATTAATGGGTTAATTGTATGGATATCCATATTTTTTTCAATTCCTTCTATTAGTTCACTCTTTTTCTATATGTATCTTGTTCAAATTTTCAATCGTTAATGAAATATTTTCCATTCTTCCACTCGAGTTCAAGTCGAGTACATTTTTTTAAAACTCTCAGTGAATGACATTCGATATTAATATAGTTTTTTCAAATATTAATTAATTAAATAAATTTAATTAATTTTCAATACTTTAAATAGAGTTTTAGCCATTTGTAATGGAAATTAAAATTAGTAGGCAATAGCTCTTTCGGTAAAATGTCACGATTTCAATGTTTTTCACGAGAGGATGAAGAATACGAGTTCGAATCATGCGAAAATCAATCATTTTTCGATAAAGTTAATGTATTATTTGTAATTATTTAATAAAAAGTAACTAAAATAAAAAGTTTCTTTGTCGAGTAGGAATCAACTTTAAAATTCTTTTTTATATTACTTGTTCTATATTTGTATCTTCCTTTCACTTCCCATTGTACACTGCTAGAATTAAGGATGCTGAGTAGTGATTTCTATCCGCTGTGAGAAAACGAATACCAAAATATCAAAAGGAACTCTTTCTAACACATATAATAATACGCTGAATAATTTATTCATATATACGATATCGTAAACTAGAAGAAAAACAGAGCTTTTCATTCATGAGCATTTCTCGCCGGCTATTTCCAGCTCTCAAAAACTAATATACAGCTTAAGGGTCCCGGAAAATGACGTCATCAATTGACGCACGATTTATGCGCACCGGCTCCTTTCTGCATAATCCAAACTATGAAAAGCCGGCTTTATGTCTTCGGCTTCTTCCATTTCACTTTAAAATAAGACGCCTCTTCGCGTCGCTGCCATGGCAACGCAGTATTCACACGTCATGCATTGTGTTATTGAGATCATAAGCGTGCTTTTTTGTAATGCGTAAACAACAGAATTATTTTATGGCGAAAAAAAAAGAGAGAATGATTCTTTTTTTTTATCTGCCTGTTTTTACGATGGCAATGTTTTGATCGTCATTAAATGAATGATAGTAGCAACAAATCTGTTATTGTTTGCTTTGAAGTGATGAATTTTATTTAAGGATTTAAGATATCTAGCTTTTCATTTTGTAGATGTCAATATGTATTATATGTTAGCACACATTTTATATAGCGTACTGCTGAAGCCGCGAAAAATAACAAAAATCAACACAACAAAGGAATTTGTTGAATAGGGAATTGAATAATTTTCATTTCTTTATGTATGCGATTGTGATTTAATAAACAGCTTCTGCTTTTAAGAACAATAATTACGTTTTCAAAAAAATCGGTTTAATTATTTATTTTTTCTCTTTTTTTCTTTTCCTCTCTTTCTCTCTTTCATTTAATTCAAACATGGCTATTTATATCTAATCGCCTCGAGTGACCATCTGAGTGGTCAAGAAGCATGCTGTCACAAGTTCCTGCAATTTATTTTGCATAAAATCAATTCCTATTTAAGTCAACTAAGTAAACCTTTTATTTTAGTTATTCTTTATTAAATAGTTACAATTTATGTAAATAAATACTTAAATCCTTACATTTTACCGAATGAGCTACTACTTGTTGATTTCAATTTTCATTACAAACGACTAAAACTCCATTTAAAGAATTAAAAATTAATTAAGTTTAATTAATGAATCAATATTTGAAAAAAAAAACTGCATTAAAGTCGAGTGTCATCCCCTACAAGTTTAAAAAAATGTATTTGAACTTGAGTGGGTGAATACAAAGCACTTTATTAACGATTGGAAATTTGAACAAGATGTATATGTGTTTGGAGAGTGTGAACTAATTGTTGGAATTGAAAATAAACCGATTTCGGCTAACACTCTGATGTTATGATTTTGGAGTTAAAGATTCAAATTTCAATAACTTTTTCTCGTTAATTGCGTGAGACCTTGTGTATAAAGATAATATTTGTAACTTTATATATGTTATTTCATTTTTCTACAATTCTCTAGCTATAAAATCAACTATCCAAATATAGCTAAATTATTATTTACAAAAAAGAACTAGACTTAAAATACCTTTTAGAGGTGAACTTGCAAATATTTCAGAGCACGCTGGTATAATCCTAGTTTTCGTGATTAGATCTCAGTCTGAAAACTCATTTCGCTGAAGATTCGTCATTTATGTCATTCTGATACGTGCTAATTTTGTCCTCCAGAATTAGACATTTTTGCTCTTATTGGCATGCATGTTCAGTCACGCGGATGTCAGTTTAGATGCCGCCTGTGTCATTTTACCGCTATTCAAAATAAAAACATGTGTTATAAAATGGCCGCCCGGTATTTGAAATAGAGACGTAATGTTACTTTCGACGAATAGTTGTTACATATTTATTTGTAAGGTAAATCTGATTTTGAAATTCATCTCTGAACTTCGTTCTTCATTCTAACGAAATGAGTTAAACACTGATACTGTTGTCCGAGTTTGATCCAGTTGAAGCTATACAGAAAGTATTCTGTAAAGTATAAATGTCAATGAATTTAATTCTGGGATAAGCTATACGTATTATCGATAAAAAATTAGCTATTATTTCAAAATAACACTTCACTCGCTGGCAAATGAATGAGAAACCTTTGAGATTTACATTTGAGCGCTTGCGAAGGATGAAGAATGCATTTTTTAAAATTATCATTACACGTGGTTAGAATTCTAATATAAGTAAGGTGTAAGAGTCCGTTTTGCGATGAAGGAAGTAAAATGGGGAAAACGACAGATCTTTTATCATTTGAAAAAGGGACTATTGTTAGTGCCCGTTTGCAGGTGCCTTGATTTAGAAGACGGCAGATCTCACTGGCTTTTCAAAAGCAACCATTTCAAAAATTGGAATCAGTAACTGCGGTTCGAGCACAGTTTTCCAAGACCATGATTGGCGTCATCTACGACGAATTGTAAGGCAGAATAGGGGCTCTACAGTAATTCAACTGACACAAATCGTCAACCAAGGCTCTTCTCAACAGATTTCAGTTCGAACCATGCGCAGAGAATGGCAGAGGATAGGAATGCATAGTCGAGTGTCCGTGAGAAAACCACCCATTTCTGCTCGACACGCAAAAATTCGCTTGCAGTGGTGTCGAGAAAGAATGGGTAATGTGGAAAGAAAGGTAATGTTCGTTTGCAGTGGTGTCTGAGGATTGGAAATGGGTAATGTGTTCGGATGAATCACGCTACACCTTATTTTCCACGGATGAAAGACGTCAAATTTGGGGAGAACACCACGAAGCCATGAATCCATCTTCTTTACTCGCACTATGCAAGGGTCTGGAGGTTGTATCATAATAGGGAGCATATTTTGCTAGCATGGAAATGGTGCCCTGGTGTTCCTCGAGGGTAAACAAATACCCATGCGATAAACTGGCAGATCAAGTGTTACATTTTTATCCTGTTGGTGACGGGTACTACATGGACGATAATGCAACCATACATCGAGCCAGAAGTGTTCAAAAGGGGTTCACTGAGCATCCATCTGACTTCCAACACCTTCCCTGGCCACCGCATAGCGAAAGATTTTAACCCCATGGAAAATGTGTGGGATATGGTGGAAAGACGCATCCGACAGCACTCTCCTCTTCCATCTAATTTACAAGATCTTAAAGCTGCTTAGCCAATGCATGGTGTTCTCTGGAATTATATCCAGAAACCTATACACTCGATGCCCAAACGAATCAGAGCAGTTATCTGTTTAAAAGGTAGTCCAATAAAATATGGATCTTGGGCTTCTAATTTATCGGTCAGCGAGTGTTTGAAATGATGTTGGTATGATGTTTGAATAATGTTTAAAAGATGTTTGGTAATCCATGTAATATATCCAGCAACATTATTTGAGCTGTAACCTATCCTGGATCAAGACTATAAGAACACGTTATCCAGTAAATCAATGGTAACTCTGCTACTTTTTTTTTTGTTGTTGTTAAAATGTTTTATTATGTGAGAACATGGGGATGTATTGGTTTGAGGTTTGAACAAAATGAACGGGCAGAAAATTGGCATTTTATCACTTTTAAGGCATCCACTTTACACTTTTAAGGTTATTAGAAAATGGCACAGTTGATTATAACATTTGTTGACTTTTAACAAGCAAAAAGTTATAACATGACACGAATATTCGCCATGTACCCAATGACCTGATCAAGTGTCAGCTACTATAAGTTCAAAAAAAATACATTTGAAATTGAATGGTGGAATAAAAAAGTATTTTATGAATGATTGAAAATTTGAATACGATATATACGAAGAGTGTGAACCAATAGCAGAAAATAAAAAAAAAATCATAAAAAAAAAATCCGAACAAACACTGCTTTTTAAGGTCTTTACAATGTCTTTCAAGACTTAAGGAGGATTGACTCGACCTGTTATAAGACTGCCAGTAGGAGGCGCGTGCGATGAAAGGCTGAAAAATACTATTCTGTCCATGGCAAATACTTATCCTTAAGAGACAACAACGTGCTGAAATATTGTATTTTTCTTACTGCGCATGTGTTTGTAGAATTTGGCTGGGGTTGAGAGGGGAGTGAAAAAATTGATTACTTACCCTTAGATTAATTCCAACATTTTTTGCTCTTTCTTCTTTCTGATGCAAGATTGTTATTTTTCTTTCTTTTTTCATTTTGTTTTCTAGTTTTCTAAATTTAGATATATTGACCTTTTTTGCTATGATTCTTAGTGTAAATATCCATTATTTCAATACTATATGCAGTGAAAAAGGAAAATTCAGGGACTCTATAGAGACAATTTATAGCCAAGCATGGAGTACCTGAATGTATCTTATGAAATTGCGGCAAACTTAAATCAGGCCCTTTCTATGCAAGCGCTGCCTACTGGTCGAGTGTAAACCCGACTGGCATTAATTGCCAGCTGATTTCCTTAAAAAACTTTCAGATAATGAGTTAACCTCCATCCCTCATTTCAAATACGTAACTACCATTAATACTAACTCGAGGAAAGTTTTGAAACTTTGTTAAAAGATTTCCGAGAAAACAAATAACGCAATGAATTAAGTTTTTTTTTTTTTGTCTTTATCAAGATTCCTAAAAATAAAAAGCTCTATTTTTATTGATCATTTTAAAGTAGCTGGGTACTAATAGAGTTTGGAAACTCAACCATTATTAATTTGCTTTTCTTCTGCTATTTTCTTGGACTTGCCACGGAAGATAGATTTTCTCTCGTCGATTTGTTAATATTGATCATAAGTCTGAACTAATCTTAAATCGTGCATCGTTATAGCTGGCATGGATTTGTTACATAGTTTACCTATAACAATAGCAGACTCTATCCTTTGCTAAATATAATGCTTATAGTTTAACTGAACTAAAGCTGAAATCTCACAAAAAAAGTTTCAAATGTGTAAAGATTATTAATGGACATTTAATTATTCTACGTCTTTGTGTATTAAAAGAAAGTTCCGATTCAAACAAACATAAAATAAGTTACTGGTGCTCTATTCGAATCAGTGATGCGATGTTGTTCTCGCGTTCCACTTTACAATGGAAGCTGAAGCGGAACGTATGCCCTATAGGGGTGCAGTAGCTTCTGAAAGTGTGGATCCCTGAGCATCTGGCGGCAGAAGTCTGATTTCTAACTCACACACGGCGCAAACCCTTCATACGGGGCGGATTTCATTCAGAGCTCGTAATTTAGATCTATAACAGAGAATGATTACCTCTGATATAGTACCCCCTGAGACATTGCTCTCGATTTAACGTTGCCGGCCACTGCACACACAGAGAGTCTTTGACTGGAGGGTTTGAACTCGCAGATCAAGGGATGCGAATCCAACACCCTACCAGCCAGGCTATCCAGGCCCAACGGTAAGAGCTAATATGATAATTCAAATGAAACTTTATTATTGTCGATAAAATTGTAACTATATTAAGATTGACATTCAGGATTGCGTTTACAAAAAAATACTCCACCCCCCCCAAAAAAAACCCCACTTAAACGCCGACAGCAATACACGTTATATTTGTTGCTCTTTTGATGTTGAAGACTCTACCCTTTAAATATTTATTTATAACACGATTGGTTGAAGTTAAGAATACCGTTTCTAATTTCAAAACGAATGTGCACTTGTAAAATATGCGGCTGGGATTATCGGTTATTGATTCCAAATAAACTTGATATAACTTCAAGCGCATAATTCCACCAAGTCTAAAGAGAACGATCACCTCTGACCCAGCAGCCCCAGCGTTATTACTCAAGACAGGAGGACTTTGTGTCCGCGGCAAATTTAACGTGTGCCAGCCACCACTCACACGGAAAGTGTTCGACTAACGGATTCAAGCTCGCGGCCCAAGGAAGGCAAATCCAACACCCTGCCAACCAAACTATCCCGACCTCGTATACCGTTATGACATCATAATGTTACGTAAATACTCGTTTCATCTAGTTTCTAAATTTCGCAAAAGGTAACTTCAATTTTTGTTTTCCCCTAAACGTAGTATAGAAAAAATAAAGTAATTCTCAAAACATTTAAATCCGAGATTTTGTCAAATTTCCAGGTTTTAGAAATTTTTCAATTTTTTTTCAAATTCTCTCTGAATTTGAAAAACACGTTTTTGGAAAGTATCTGTCTCTCTAGACAGATATTTTCTAAAAATACCCCAAAGATAATTTTTTTTAAAATTGAGATAGATAGATGCAATTTGGTATACATTTGTACATCGATTTGTAGATTTCCATTAAATTTTTAGTAAAATATATATTCAGAGGAAATCCTTCAGTTCGGTTGTTTGCTTAACACGATAAGCTAAGTTAACACGATAATGACAAAACGAAGAGATCTAGAAAGATAAAATTTTGACATAGATTTATCGTTCATAATGAAAACAAGTGTCAACTTTTGAGCTCAATCCTACAAACCAATTACGAATTGAGGGTCAGAGGTCTGTAATTTCAGAAACATGTAAGCGTGATAGTTCAAAACCATAATGATTTAAATGCATCGAATTTAGTATGGGATTTCGTGACCTCTAATGCAGCGTTGTGTCAAGTCTCTGTTTTAATCTATACAGAAAAATAGGTCTGAAACGGATAATATTAACCACTTGACAGAAACTAATCGCCAAATAACTCACCAAGGATACAGTGATAGATTCAGTAAAAATGCCAAATTCAGACCAAAAAGTAATATTTCGTGACTATTGCACGCCAATCCCATGTAGAGCATTCTCTGGCATGACAAGCTTATTAGAGATAATGCGAGAAAGTTTTGGGGAAACCATTCGCACTGGTTTGTCTTGTAAAGTAGGCAGATATTAATAGATTCCTTTTTCTTTAGTGATCAACAAGGGGGGAGGAATCAAGTCTTTATAAGCACCTTAGCAGTGCTGCAAAAATATTTTTCAAAAAGATGCATTTTTAAAAAATGCTACTTTTTCAATAAGTAACCAAAATTTTCAAATTTCGAAAGCAGATATGAAATTTATTGCTACCAAATAACACGATACTGGTTACATTCTTTAAGCATTTTTCATAATTTTCGAACTTTCTTTATTTTGTCGTGAAGATGAAAGTACTCATCAACATCATCGCCACCATAAAGTAAACATGTGAAACAGAGCAATGAATTTCTTGCATTACACCCGCTTAACTATGTTTACAATGTTGTTATTTCTCATGGCACCTGCCATGGAGAAGCTTGCTGATGTAGTCAGCGATTTAAGTCTAATCAGCGTCTCTTGTTTTAGTAGTAGCGCCAACTAGGACCAAGAGTACGACTTTTGCTACTCATTCACCACATTCGCTTGCACAGCCCCTTTTTACAGAGGGGCACAATAACATTGCTCACAGATAGTACACAGAAGAGCACCATGCCCAAACCGGGATTCGAACCTGGGACTAACCCTATGCAAGGACGCCTACACATTTAAAAAAACATTTAACTATGAAATTTCGGTTGGTACTCATTTTCCTTTTTAAAGATTTATGAACAATGTTCAAATCTGACATGGAATGACTGTAATTTTTATATGCAGTTTTTCCCTCAGTAAGAGCAGTTTTTGCCAATTTCACAAGAAAATGCAGTTTTTTCGAACCCTGTTGCATCCATCTTTTTTATGTATCTATTAATTAATAACAATTGTTCTTTCCTTTTAAAAATGTTCATCTGATGAGCATTATAGAAGAAATCAGGGTAATTCTTCTCGACGAGTGAATGCTAATGATATTTATTAAGCCGGATGTTTTCTTCGCGCGAGAACAAGAAGGGAAATCAGAACTCGTAAAAAACAATGAGAGGAAGCTGAAAAAAGAAAAGAGAGAAAGGAAAACAGAAATTGAGCTCAACTTTGATAGGAATTAAAAAACAAGGTTAGTTGCTCGAGCTTAAAATCGTGTCTAGTTAAATTCTCCTCAAATAAATCAATAGTGGACGTACTGTTCCTTCAAATCAATCAGTTGTGTTTTCAAATCAAAATTTCTCCTAATATGCCTCTTAATTCAGAAGGGAAAAGCTACAAATCAATCAATCGTGTGCATAGTGTTTTTTCAAATCAATCAATCGTGTTTTCAAATGGATCATTTAGATCTGTTTACTGTGTGTTTCCATAAACTGCTAGACAGATAACTCTGACCAATATTTCTGTAATTTACTGTGTTATTACTGTTCGTCTCATCAAACTTTTCTTTCTTTTTTTAATATTTTCAAATAAGATGTATATATTGTAATCGTCGAAAAATTCGAACACGAAACTTCTAAGAATCTGCACGTTTTAAACGACCCCAATTTAGAAAAACACATTTCTAGGAGTTATTTGCTTCTCTTTGACAAAAATAATTCAAAAACGTTTTGAATCAAATAGATGAAACTTGGTATGCGATCTATACATAAATTTTTAAACATCTATGAAATTTTGAGCAAAATTCAGTCAGAGAAAGGCTACATTTCCGACAATTCAAAAGTAATTTAACATATTAATTGCAAAAGAATGAGAGTTAGATGCATCAAATTCAGCTCACGCATTTAACATTTATCGAGTGGAAATCTGTCCAATTTTGAGTTAAATCCTGTGAAAAGTCTACCATCTGTCTGCCTGTACTTTTATATCTGCATGTAAAGGGGATAGCTCAAAAACATAGTGACTTAAATATATCAAATTAGATATGTCCTTTTGTGACTACAATTGTAGTTCTGAGTCAAACTGAATATATTCGTTTTTTTCTGAATCTGTATATTCTGTATAAAATTGAATCTAATTTTAAATGTATTTCATTTCAATCGGCTGTATAAAAAACGTCTAAAGCTAAATTCAATTCTTGGATGCTATTGAAAACGTGCCAGGGTTTAATCCCCATGAATCTCATGATGGATTCAACAAAAATGCTAAATTTACACAACATATTAATATTTCAGTATCGGACTCGTGTACCATGCAAGACTTTCTTAGTCTTACCCAAGGCAGTTACGTATTACGGGGATGGGAACGACACTTTTATTATAGAATATGCGAGAACGTTTTGAAGAGACTACTGCTACTCCCATTGATCATCATATTATTAAAGTGATGAAAAAAAGAGCATAGAACTCTTAAAATGGAAAAATAAGTAAACGAGATTTTAAAAATGGTTAATGCTATTTTAAAAGAAACTTTGATGGGGCTTCAATTCTGCAACCCCAAAGTATAAGCCGTCATCGATTAGGAATCTTGATTCATTAGTGTTTCGAAACTTTGTTTAATTTTAACTAAATTCATCGCGTATTATTTAGTATTCATTATTCCTTAACAAATTTTTCAATTCCTATTATAAGTTCACACTCTCCCTACATAAATCTTTTTCGTTAATAAAATACTTTTCATTCATACACTCAAGTCCATATACATTTTTTAAAACTTGTAGGGGATGACACTCGAAGCTAATACGGTTTGTTTTTTTTTTTTTTGAAATATTGGTTCACTCATTAAATTTAATTCATTTTTAATACTTTGAATAGAGTTTTAGCAGGTTGTAATGAAAATTGAAATCAACAAGTAGTGACTCAATCAGTAAAATGGGAGAATTTCAGTATTTTTTACGTGAAGGTGAAGAATAAGAAATCAATTCTTGCGAAAATCAATAATTTTTAAATAAATTATTTAATAAAAAGTAATTAAAATAAAAAAATTTCTTTCTTGACCTTTGAATTGACTTAAGGAATTGACTTAAATTTTTTTTATATATTACTTGTCGTTTTAACATCAAATTATGGTAGATATTTGAAGCTTGTCATTTTATAAATTTGAGACTCGTTTTGTTTATTACATCCATACATTTTTCATAATGAAGTAAAGCTGCAGGTTATCACAACCAGGTCGCCTAATTTTAATAGGACTTTGTTTACCTTAGTAACTTCATATTTTCATTTCTCATGATGGGCGTCTTCGGCTGCCAGTTTGTTTGCTTATATTATTACGTATAAAACTTATTTACTGAAACAATATTTGAAATTTGCCATTTTTAAATAGATTTTATCTTTATTTTTATCGCAATAATTTGTAAAAAACTTGTGTATCTTATCAAATAAGTTGTTATTGAGCACTTATAAATAATCTCTTTTATTGAACTGAATTGAATTGAATGAATTTGAAAATTGTTGTGCTCAAAGAAATTATTCAGAAAATATTTACGAAATAAATATAAACTTAATAAAACGTGTGTGTTTTGTTTCTTGTAAAACAAGTAGATCTAATATGAAAAAAAGGAAATGCTGCAACCAATATGATATAGCTTATATAAATCATACTTATGTAAATGAATTCAAATTTGAAAATTTTGTCAGTGGATCGGTATTAATAGAATTGTAAATTCTAAGTAACCAGTTACTACTCTTCACATATTGATTTTAACTTTTTCCCACATTATTGAAGTAATTGCAAATTCATTCTGATTTTAAGTGAAAATTAAGCATTAAAAAATTTAAAAAAATAGAATTTTCTAAAGTAAAAAATGAAGAAAAATTCTATAATTATATTATATAAAAATTCGATAATATTTCAAAAAAAATCACGTATAATCTGGAAAATATTTATAAATTTAAATAAATTTATAAATGTTTTATTGTAAATAATTTTGCTTATTTGTTAATCTAAAATTATGTAAAAAGGAAATATTTATATAAATTAAAAATGATTGAAGATTAGTAATACTATTTATTAGATAAATATTAGATATACTAAATTACTTAAGGTTAAAGATTATTATTACTATTATCACCACTAGTTATTAAAAATTATTAATGTTTTTTTATTTGTTCAAATCTATTTGTTGTATTATCAATGAATTTTTTGATAAAAAAATTTTAACATTTATAATTTTAAACAAGACAAAAATTTTGATTAAAAAAACCTTCTCGAAACATCGCATAACGTTAGTATAAAAAAGAAATAGCTTTCCATATTTTAAAATATCAGAAATTTTTTATAAGTAGTCCACGTTTAATTTTTTATATTGTCTTAAAAAATTGAAGTAGGCACGGTTCAGATAAGGCACGCTTTTCCATGCATCGAACTGCGTCTCTCAAGAAACTGCGAATATTCAAATAACGCTGGAAAGTTTCAATGAGTTGTGAGTGATGTGACCTTTTGGGTTTTTTTTTAATTACTCTGCGTTTCTACTTTAAAAAAAAACTCTTTCTTACTTTTTCGCAAAAATATTCTATGAAAGATAACTTCAACGAAAAAATATGAAATTCACTGAATAAAACATTGCTTCGTGTAATAATTCTTTTTGGAATGAAAAAAAAGATGGTCAAAGGACCACGATTCCATGCAACTCTCAGTAGTACATAGTTTAAAAACGCTTTTCGTAAGAAACTTTTTTCAAGCTATATCCTCTCAGGTGTATCACTGAAAAGTTTGGAAGTTCTTAGATCCCTTACATGGTCCCGTTTTAAAGCAGCAAGGAATGTTTTGATGTGAAACTCATAATTTTGAATCGTGGTCAGATGACGAGGACGAGACCTGAGCACCAACTTTCCAAACTTCTTTACTACATCAGTTGAAGGACATTTTTCCACGATGGATTTAATGAGCACCAGACTCGCTTACACGATGGTTCTACGTTGTAATCAGGTCTCGAACCCGGGAGTCTCTAGCCAATTGGCGGAATCATGTCGCCGGGTCACCGAGGTCCAACCCTAAATTCAATAGTCTTTTCGGTATATCCGTCCATCTTCATCGGTGATAAAGATAAAATACGCAGTCTGTTCTTATATTTTACTGCACATTTGTTTTTCTTATTGCAATGCGCAGTTTGCTTATATTAAGAAAGTGCATCTAACAATATTTTATGCCTATTCAAGCATTCTAGTGAAAAATTAAGGAGTAACAATATTACCTTTCAGCGTAGTGCTGATATTGATTGGTGTCTAAGAGGCTTACTGTTTGCAGTTTCCTCAATTTTACTGGTCTCTAAAATTAAAAGCATTATTTGCCTTAATAAATAATTTAAAGATATTTGTAGACATTAATTAAATCAAAGAAGCATTTTTGCATCTTTGAGTGAAAAATACCGATATTTTTACATAGGCCCGAAAAAGGTACGAATATCTAGTTCTCGTTATTTCTAAGAATATTTGCTTGTCTCACTTTTTTTGAAGAAGATATTTTTGGTAATATGTCAGACATCTATTAAATGATTCGTCAAAACGACAGATGATCAGGGGGCTGGAAATAGGGTTGGCATGGTTTGATCGATCCGAAGACTTAATGTATTGTACAATGAAGTCCAAAAAAGATGTCTAAAATCAAATTCGATGCAATAATTCAATACCGAGAAGACCAGGTATTATAATACTTGCAGAAGATCATTTTCTATAAATTTCGATCTGAAGAAGAGGTAGAATTAATGTGGCCTCATCTTGTTTCAGATCATTTCATTTCAATAGGATAATGGATGACGTTAAAAAGAGTCTTCACAAATTCGGATTATATGCAGACAGACCACTTGTATGTATCTCTTTTCATCAAGATCAATAATATGGATTTAGGCTGGAAAAAGAACTTCTTACTAAATCTTACGGCGTTAGAACTCTTCAACTCAGATGAGTTCAGATTTCCATTGGAAAGTGATTCTGATCATAATTGATATGGAAACAGTATGACAATACGTAACATTAATATTACTGAAAGATATTTGTAGAGGTGGAATCAGGGTTTGGGCTAGACGGGCTGGAATATCACTTGGAACCATGCTGGAAGAGACGAGATCCTAGACCTATATATGAAGTCATATGCTTGAAAATCATAATAATGAATGATAATGTCCAGCTTTAATATGAGTTCGGATTTTCATTCGTAAGCAATTCAGACCGTACATCCATTCCGTGTTTCACTCATTAATCACCTCATGTGGTCGTCTCAGAATCTGTTTTTAAACAGTGCATCCCGCCATTGATGGGAGAGCCACCACCTTTTCCTGTATCCCCCACCAGAGTGGTGTGAACCAGCCCCCATACCCGTACATATAAAGGAATCAGCTTTTGCATTCCAGCTTCCTGAAAGGAATTTCTTTTTTTATTTGTGACAGTAATAGTTTGAACAATATTTTTGGATGAGGAACAGCAAATAATCGAATATTTACAGTGGAAAGTTTAATTATTAGAATTTTGATAAGAAGAGATAAATTCGTTTCAAATTTAGTAGTAGCTTTGAAATATATTTTAGAATCTTTTTCAGAGTCCTGTAACTGGAAGCAATGATTCGCTGCAGTAACTTTTCGGGCACTGCGAACTCTAATTTTCTATGACGGTATATTTGTCACGACGAGGGTTTCAGAGAAACTGAAATGAGGCGTGAAATACTGGCAAGTTGTGATACAATTGACTGAACATCCAAAGAGAAGGAAGCCACCCTAATGCCTGATCGTGGAAATTTCCACCGCCATATCAGAGGAAATTAATTAACAACGAAGTCATTTCCACATTCATGAATATGAAGCATCGAGAAAGTATTACAATCGTGAAACAATTCGAACTCCAGAAATTTTGACGAACCTCTATGTTTTGGAATTTTCTGAGTTCGAAAAATTCATTTTTGAAATCTGTCTGTTTGTCTTTCTAACTGTGATAAAGATAAATTAGAAATACTTTATGCTAATTGGATAGAAATCGGTAAATGGTCTTAAATTAAATGTGTTGATTTCAATCAAATTGAGATAAAATATATTCAGAAAAAGCATGTTTGGATATAGGTCAACACGATCATTTCAAAATGAAGAGATCAAGATATTTAAAATTTAGGACACAGACTTAACATCAAAATTGTAAAGTGCCAGATTTTGAGCCAATTCCAGCTAGGGGTTCCTCGCCTATCGTTCTATACTTTCAGAAGCATGGAAACGCTATAATTCAAAAACGCTTTGACTTAAATACACCAAACTTGGAATGAATTTTGGGATTGTTATTTAGTCTTTATCAAATTTTGCTTTCAATTATTTTCGAATACAATTTCCACCTACCGAGGAATAATCGCCAATGGACACACTATAGATTCATTAAAGATGCTAAATTCAAGCCAAAGATTAGTTTGTAACTATTGTACATTAGTGCAATGACAGACGAGGTGCAGTCCATTTTTCCGTGCGCTATTTTTCAGAACATCTACAAATTAAAGCTGGAAATGGAGGAAAATTGTGGTGTGGGTGGGACCTTTATATTGCCGAGCATATGAGAGCTTCGTGGAGAATTGGCTACTTTTAGAACAGACAAGAAATTCACTGCTAAAAAAAAAGATATCATTTAATTTTTGTTACATTATTCTCATCTTGCATGCGAAAATCTATTGATTCAGAAAGAATTGCTTTAAGAACCTGGGAAATAAAATTTATTTATAAAAACTCTCAGTAAAGATTCGTATTTCAAAATTTCTAGTATAAGAAATTCGTCCGTTATTTTTTAGAGTTAATTTTTAATCAAATGAAATAATCTATTATTTTTCTATTACTGATGCCCGGTCTCACCTTTATGCATGAGTAGAAATAAAATTTTGAATCAACGGGAAAACTTTGTAAAACATTGTAAAAGGAAAAATAACAAAATAGGACAAATAGGACAAATACAGAAAGGAAGATAGAGACACTGAAACTGAAGAAGATAGATAAGTTAGGTTTCTCGCGGGAATTCTAAAAGGAATGAAAACGAAAGCAGCGAGAAAATTCAAAAGAATGTGAACTTTAACTTGAATTGATGACAAAGACTAAAAAATTAATTCAACAAGAACAACAAAGAAGATTTATCTTCTTAGATTAAAGTTGCCGAAAATCAGT
>JAOUZG010022945.1:280322-305860 GCA_026289955.1 Argiope argentata
ACACACACACACACACACACACACATATATATATATATATATATATATATATATATATATATATATATATATATACAGAGAGAGAGAGAGAGAGAGAGAGAGAGAGAGAGAGAGAGAGAGAGAGAGAGAAAATTACTAGTTCTTTCCGGCTGTTTATATATAAAGCAAAAAAAAAAATGTGTGTGTGTTTTAAGTATCCAGTATCATACAAGGTGACATTGATTGATTATCAACCTCATAAAAAGCAATATGTCATATGTTGCCGTTGCGGATTTTTTTTTTTTTTTTTGTCGTTGCTTTATTTTGTTTTGAAATTTCGAAAAATTTGACTTTTACTCGCATTTACTTTTATTGTATCTTTCCGCTGATAAAGTACTGAAACTTAAAGTTCGAAGGAACGGTTCAAATGCCGTCTTCGTCATCTGACCGTGGATTAAAACTACGAGTAACGGGCCAAAATAGCGCTAGCTAGATAATAAAAGTAAATTAAACAAAAAAAAATCTGATGAATTGCATCTTGATTTCGCACGCTCCCCCCCCCCGGCCGTGGCACCATGAATCGAGGTTACACGTTGATGTACACACTTGGTAAAGAGAGTTTTGCCAAAAAGTTACTTTTGTAAGTTTTAATTACTTTTTATTAAATTCAATTATTTGAATTATTAATTATTTGATAATATTTTTAGCTCAATCCGAGAAAATACTTTCATATCCGTGAAGGTGGGGCAAATCTGAGATATTTTGACTCTTGTTTTGTACTCATTGTTTACTTTTGAAAATTAAATATTTCTGAGTGAGAAAGGGGTATTTCAAAAATTAGGAATGGAATGTCTCTATAAATTCACTCCATTCAGAAAATAAATTTAAAAATTATTAAAATAAAATCGGCTATGCATATTTCAGAGTACCAAGTTAGAACACAATTTCTTGAACGACCAAGCACCACGTGCTCGTGCAAGTTGAATCGTATTTTTATTTGTTTTCATTGTTTCATTGAATGAGTCGCTTTAGTATTTATTGTAAACGAGCCAAAAGAAACTTTGTCTTGCATTTATTGTATAAAAAAATATCACATTTCTTAATTATTTCATTTCACATAATCACGTGCTCAATATAACCTTTTTCTAAGTTTTATTTGCTGCAGTAAAGAACTCATTTTTTTTTAATCAGAGCTTTTGCAAATGCAATGGAAACGCATTATTAAAAGTTGATTTCTTCAGATGCTCGTACAGATAATAAAATTTTTATTTTTCGCCTATGAATTTTTGTTGATGCCAAAAACCTCATTCAAAAAACAACATCATGTTCTGATATGATAGCAAAATTTATGTGATCAAAGTTGCTAAAATATTACTTTTTCTTCCTTCTTGTTAAGCTACAGTAATCGATGAACTTCCATCCAGTCTGCTGCCTCTAGACTGAGGGAGCTACCGGCAGGTCTAATAAAAAGATGTTATTAAACCATATGTCAAATAAATAAATATGTGAGAAAAAAATATGTGTGAAATTTTAGTGCGTTCAAAAATAAGGGTTTTACCGTAGAAACGAAATGTTTGAACAATTCAAGTTAATTTTAAATCTATCTGAAAAAGCTCTCAGGTATCAAACATATGACTAGCGCCCCTAGTCAGTTGCCTGGTATGTCTAGTTGGAGATCTGGCACCGACTACAATACGGCTAAATTTTAGTGCATTCAAAAATTAGGATTTTATCGCAAAAGTGAAATGACTGAATTCTTTACGGTAACTTCAAAGGCATTTGAAAATGCTCGCAGACAACACATGAAAATTAAAATAAATAAGCAAACAAAATTCTCCCACGGTCCAAAACACACTTTTCTCACTAAAACACTCGAGCGAAATAAGATCTCGCATCGCGCAAGGACTCTCCAAATATCCTTTTCTTTCCGGTTCTGATTGTATATTCCAATACCATTCGGGTGTTCCAGGAATCGCCGCTGGAATTTAGAGCGTCGGCTCTTTCTTTTCACTCGTTTTCGAGAGGGGGATTCCAGAACAGCTACTGTCGTCCTTGTTCCAGTTCCGAGTCCCTCTCCAGGGGGCGTTGCTCACCGGAAGTTCCGCGAGCGCGTGCGTGAGGTCAAGGCTTGTTCAGTGAAGCGTGCGATTTTAGTATCGTAATTAAATCTGTCGAAGTTCTTCAACAACCGCACAGTGATCTGGGGTTTTTTGAGAAGGGCCAATGGCCATAAGTAGTGACCTTGCTGTGAGTTCTTTCCCCAAAAGTCGAATGCAAATTCGAATTTTCGGCATATGCAGTTAGTTGTCTGGGTCAGACAAGGTGCCAAACTAAAAAAGCAAGAAAACCCACCGCATTACCATTATCACACCATTTTGCACTTACTAATCGTGCAGTGAATTGATTACACCTAATTATATTTAATATTAAAGAGCTTCAAACTGCGTAAATGTTATTGGATTAATTTTAATTTTTTTTCTAGCATAGAATAAAGTTACACGATTAACCTATCGATTTATCTAAACAAAAATTTGTCACTTCCTTTTATCTCTTTTGAAACCTAAGTATAAAAAAAAAATCATGATTCAGCTTCTTTATAGATTTCTTTCTTCTCAAAATATATTTTTCTGCGAGGTACTTAAGTTGCTTTTCAAATTTCATTATTAAATGCTAAATTTTTCAATAAGCACGTTGCTAGCGTTGCTTTCAATAGGCACGTTGGAATATCTAAGAATGCTTTTGTTGGATTTTTGTGACGGGCCAGTGGTCAGAAGTGACGACATTGCAGTGTGCTCGTCCCTTAAAGCGGAATATAAATAAGATTTTCGGTAATTACAATTAGTTGTTTGGATTCAAGTAAAATGCCAAACTATATTGAATTATATCGCATTGATTAGATCGAATGTTACTTATTTATTTATTTAATTAATTAATTATTATTTTAATTTTTTCTAACATAAAATATAAACTAAAAATTATTCGCTAAAAATTACGCAATTAACCTAATGATTTATCTAAACGAAAACTCGATGCTTCCTTTTATTTGTTTTCAAAAAAATGCCTAAAAATATATGATTTGGCTTATTAACAACTTTTTTCTTTCCAAAATATATTTTTTCATGGTATATAAGTAGCATGTCAAATTTCCTTATTAAATGCGTAATTACAAAAATGATGGTATATTACGGAATATCTCTAGAACCCTTCTGTGAATAACATCAAAACTTTCTAAAATAAAAAAAATGGAAGAATCGTAATATAAGAAATGAAATAAAATAAAATAATGATATCAAAAAATATTTTTTTTAGAATTGTGCTATTTTTTCTTTATTGTAAAAATAAAAAAAATATTTGTAGTTATTGGTAAAAAAGATAATAATGTGAAAATATTAATTCTGACAAATGCAAATTGTTAGCAAACTTAGCATTTTATAGCAAATTTGCCAAATGAATATTTTCAAAAAATCGATATTGTTGTAATCGATGGCTGATATTATTACATAATAATCTAGCTGATATACCATGATAATCTAGCTGATTACATTATAATATAGCTGATATCTTGCTGATTTTCTTCTGAACTTCAATACGCTTGATGAAATGTTAAAAGAGAAGAGTGTAAACGGGCATCGAAATCCGGAGGACCCCTTTTATTTTAGAATTTGACCATTTCAAATACTCAGTAATGGTTGCACAGTCGTAGGCACAATGAAAACTAATAATATTCAATAGATTTACTTAAATGAGTTGTTACTCTTCGACAGTACGAAATAACGTTCTGGCTAAAGGAGAGCGCGTCTTCCTCATGATCTGGGCGTACTAGGTTTGAGTCCCGGTTCGGGCATGGTTATTCTTCATCTATTCCATCTGTGACATCTGTGAATGTGTGAAAGTGATTGTGATACGTGAGAAGCTAAGGCATATTCTTGGCCTAGTAGACGATACTTAAAAACAGTGACGTACCCTCGACTTAAAGTCAGCGAGTTCAATAGAAACAAAAACAACAATAGTATCCATTATGTCTTTAAAGATAAGATGAACAATTCTTTAAAGGCTGACGTTTTAAATAACTAATCAAGTTTACCTTATTTGCTTATAAAAGAGAGAGAGAGAAAGATTTCAGAATTTGTTTTAAACCAAAGCAAAAATGCAATTAGAAAGTGTTATCAATGACTTTATAAGATTGGTATTTAATAATATTTGTATCAAAATATAAATATATAAAATAGCAAATTGCTGTAGTCATAATGGTTTCGTAGCTTGTTTTCAGTAAAGTGGAAGGGATTCTGTTTATCGTTCTGATGATCTTGTCTAAAGCATTAAGAATATATGATGAGTTCATAAATACCACCTAATGAAATCCTTATCATAGGAGTTTAAAACCTGGAAATAAGGAGAATGGCAGATAAATTAGCCCTAACAATGAAAAAAATCTGTCATAGAGTGTCCACTGAAAAATTCCAGAGATTCTTAAAGCAATAAGTCTTTCCATTCGAAATATCAACAGTATTAAAACTGCTTTATCTGTAGATCAAGAAAGAAAGTTGCTCATAATAGTAAAAGCAACTACTGTATGACTTTTACTTGGTACATAACAAGTTGAGCAGCTCTGCTTCATGGATGCTAGTAACTTCCTCATTGCAGAGAATGAATAGTACAGAATGCTGGTAACAGCAGCAACGGTACAACTCTAGACCCGCTATGACTTCTACATCGTAGGCAACAAATTATACAGTATGCTGATAAACGCCATATTTGTACAAATGTGTGTACAAGTGCTGTAAGCTATAACAGTATTGTAGTGTAAGCTATAACATCCACATTTTAGAGAATAAGTTGTGAAAAATGCCCTTAAAAGCAGCATTGGTACTGATTCATTAATGTTATAATTTCCACAATATAAATAACAAAGTTTAAAGAGTAGTGGTATCGCCAACATTTGTACTGCTCCACACATGCTATGACTTCCACGTTGAAGAGAACGGATTGTATGGAGTGCTGGTAAAAGCCACATTAATACTGTATTACATAAGCTGTAACTTTCACATTTCAGAGAACAAGCTGTGCAGAATGCTGGTAAAGGGAGCATTTGTATTGATTCATGTCCTTTTACAATTTCCACATTGTAAATAACAAGTTGCGCAGAGTAGTAAACAGCAACATTTGTACTCCTTCATGACTACCATGCTATGAATTCCACACTGCATGGAGCAAATTGTATAGACCGTTGGCTAATGTAGCATTGATGCTGCTTCATGTATGCTATGATTTCAATATTCCAGAGAAAAAATTGCATTGAGAGCTGGTCACTATAAAGAAGAACTGGGAACAATTCAGTCGGTACTTATTTGTACTGCTATACTTGCCCGGTATTATTATTTTGAAGCCTGGTATATGATTTAGAACAGAAAATCTAAAACATGCAAGCATAGCACGTTAAAAAGACAAATACTAGTTTTTAGTCTTTTTTCACTTCTAATTATTGGATATGCGTAACGAAAAGTTTTGTTTCTTTCTTTTTCTTCTCTCTTCCACCCCTTTCCCCGAATGAGCAATAAAAAATTTGAGAGCAACAAGAGACGCCACTTTTTTGCGCTTACCAAATTAAATTGATAAAAAAAGAAAAAAACTGAATTCGTCAAAAACTATCTTTCTCTAAAATAAATAATAGGTATCCATCTCTAACTTTTATACATACATATCTTTAATTTGATGATGTCGTGTCCTCGTTAACAGGTGAAAAAGTTGCAGTAGCTTCTGAGAGTAAAGACCCCTGAGCACTCGAGGGTTGAAGTCTATATCCTAGTTCATATGAAGATGACACTGACACGCTCGCTTGCACAATACCTTTTTACAGGGGCATCTCACACACAGAACAGAGAGTGAAGGACGACCATGCCTACTCGAATCCGAGATGCCCAGATTATGGGAATGACGTGCTGCCAACCTAAGCCAAGAGGCCGGCATATCCTTTATAAAAATCTCGTAACCTTTTAGAAAATAAGTAACAAGGTTTACTGACTTAAAAGTAACGAATGGTAGAATCTAGGGAAAAAAGTTTCTTGTGGGGGGGGGGTCTTTTATAATTTCTATATTCAGAGCAAACAGACAAAATTGAGAATTCTCCAGCATAATCTTATAATTTTATCTAAAAAAATGCTTAAAAGCAACAGAAAATATTCGTATTTTATGAGATAAACTGTATTATTGATAATCAGATTAAGTTTTCATAAACTTTTAATTTTTTAAAAAAATAAAGAAACTTTAATTGGAACCAAGGAATGCATTGTGCCTGTCTCAGGTGAAGAAAAAGGTGTAACGCTTTTTCCCACACATGTGACGTCAAAACTTTGCAATTATTGCGTCACTAGAATTAATTGGATTTTTTCTATCATTGTTTCTACTTATTTTTTTATTTGATTATCCTGTAGAGTAATAATTACTGTAAAAACAGTAAAATAGAAAATAATAGATACTGCACAAAAAGTATGAGGATCAAAATTTAAAAAAAATCCTTTTAAAAATCAGAACCCAGACGGTAAAGTCATTTCAACATTCTGGATTTTATCAAAAGTTTCCAAGGAAACTAAAAGTAGTGGGAGTTGATAATTAAAGAAAGATGAGAACGACAGCGGAAACTTGTTCTAAAAGTAAAAAATTTCCAGTGGCTTTTGGCTAATTACCGTGGGCGTTCACACATGCCTGGTTGAGAAAAATTCTGATAAAGGTATTGTGTTCAACACTTTAATGTTCAAAAGAAAAAAAATCTTTAAAAAGGTTTTACCATAAAACTTGGTGCAATTACTATCTCAGAATCACCACCCACTTAATTATTACTGCTTTAAATTCCATTTTTGTTTTAAAGAAAGGAAAGAAAGAAACGTCGTTTAGAACTTGTTATCCTGTCGAAAATACAATTTATGGCACATGTATCCCTAATGATATATCACACTGTTTTGTCGATGGAATTTTTGAGCAGAAGATTTGAATGAATGTTCAAAATTAAAGAAATAGGATTGCTTTGTTCTTATCTTTCTATTAGAAAAGATATCTTAAATAGTTTCTGACTAAAGAGAAGATCTGAATGTGAATGTATTTCCTAGAAAGTGTTAAATTTTCTTAAGTTTTTCATCACATCATACTTCTATCTAGTTGGATTTATGTCCATGATCTAAATGACGGGAATACAAATTGAACTGCAATCACAAAAAAATTTTAAAAAGTCGAGGGCTCCGAAATTGGTTACATTAAAACAAAATCCTTTATCGAATTAGTTCTCATCAATGGCAAAGTTAATATTTGCTATTTGGCTGGTAGTACAATATTGCACAATATTTGGAAGGTATTAAATAATATTGTGGTTACCAAAGAATTTTGAATGTTGATAGCCAATATTGCGGTTACCATAGAATGTTGTTGATAAACAATGTTGTGGTTACCATAGAATTTTGAATGTTGATAAACAATATTGTGGTTAGTAAAGAATTTTGAATGTTGATAAACAATATTATACAATATATTACGATATTCAAAAGTATTGCACTTCTGAAATCATTGATGAAGTAAAATTAAAACACAAAAATATTAGTTTTTTGCTTAACGTAATATTTGAAATGTTACAAAAAATTAACTTGATGAATTTTTCATCAAAAGTTCACATTATATAATAGTTTATTATACTATTGTGAAATCAATATTGAAAATTCGAAATTGAAGAACTCTAATTTTAAATATTTCGAAAACCATGTTTTAAATTTTCACCAGAGCTACGTTGAACAATATTTTCAAAACTGTATTATAAATTTTACTTTTATCAACGTTGCAATGATACTACTGTAAATATGCATTTAACTTACAATATATTAGCATATTATTTAATTTTATGTGTTTTACAAGGAGCGATTGAATAGTCATTTAAAGTTTTTAACTTCTTGATTTAGAATTTTTTGTACTAATTTTTAAAGTGAATCGGGTTTTTAATTAAAAAATATTCTGACCACATTTTACTTAACAAAAGTAAAATTAAATAATATTCGGATGATAAAAAATTAGATAAAGTAAAATAATAAAAATCAATTACCTAAAGGTAACCACAAACTGGTTACTAAGACCCTCTAGATGACACAAGGAAAAACTTGAATAGCCGTACCGCCGCAACAGCAACACTGACGGGAACTATGTTTGTGTTCTAAGGACCACGGTACAACCCTTACCAAAGGAAGTACGTCTTCCGTCATCATAGGGAAGAGCCAGATCCCCACCTTTTTGTTTATCCACCGAGGTGGAGTGACCAACCACCATGCCGGATACTTCTCATCCTCAATTCTTCATCTAACTTTCAGTACATGTCAAAATTATCATATGTAAGAAAACTATCAAAACCTCTATTGAATAACCATTGTTTTACAGAAATCTTAGTCTTGATTTTTCTAATCAAATTTTTAATTTTCATAAACTAATAAAATGTTAAAAAATTTTGGAAAAATTACTAAGCCTTTTAGGGCTCACCTATTTAAAATTAATTTTGCTTGAATCTAATTTCAATAATACATTCTAATGTAAAATTTAATAATGAATAAAATAGTTTCCTCTTTGACTTCAAACCACTTTCTTAATTGGAAACTGTAAGAAAACTATTAGAAATTGAAAAAAAAACTAGAAAAATAGGGAAAGACTATGCTAATTTAGATGCAAAAGTATACAATATTCTGTGCAGTCATCGGGCTTTTCAAGATCTTGTTGGTTTAATGAATATTGTATTGCTTGTAAGCCAAAACATGTCTGTTTCGAGTCTAAAAAAAAAAAAGAAAAAGAAAATTAAGTTAGCATTTAGTTAAAGGATGCGCTAAACTTTCAACAATATTTTTTTATAATAGGTCATTAGAATTAATTTTTCGCATATTTATAACATAAGGGACTAATTTGTTGAATGCTGAAAAAAATCTATTTTATACAATATCGAAACACATTATTGATTAATATAACAAAACTCTTACACTTCACAGCGTTTCAATATTATGAGATATATTGTAAAATATAGCTTTTTTCCAAATTTACCGCCTTACGCAATATAATGTGCCATTTAAATGCCTCGTTAAACGAAATTTGCACTATTGAATTATATAGGCTCAAAATATTTTACCGTTTAATTATAAATGTATTTCATTAAAGATTTATCGACAGTTAATTAGAAATCGGTTTTCTCAAGGTACATAGATTTTTTTAAAATTTTAATTTATATGGATACAAAACTTTAAATACTGGAAACTCAAATATATTTAACAATAACGATGTACAAAAAGGTGTCCTGGATGAGATTAATGTTTTAACTAAAAGAAATTCTATATTATCATCACAAATTTTCCATTATAACCTTTTTTAGACTTCAATTTCTCTGCACAAAGCATAATACAGCTAAGGCTAGTTATCAAATATCAAATCAGTATTGAAATATATTTGTAAAGATATTATACGCATTATTGAAGTAAAAATATTTTTGATATCAGCATACAGTTAGGAAAATTTATATAAAAAATTATGACGCACAAATACTTTTATTATATAGATAAATATTTAAAAAAAAAGAAAATTCTGTATACCGAAGAATTTTAAAATCTCATTTACAGTCTTACAGACCTCAGATATAGGTAATTTACAGACTTTAGGGAATGATTTTTTGAAAGGTTAACTTTTCGTGTTATAATTTTTTTGTTTTTCTCTTGTTCAGCTTTACAACGGAATGAGAGGTGCAGTAGCTTCTGAGGGTATGGGATTCTGCGCATCCGAGGGCAGAAGTCTGACTTCTAGCTCACACGTCACAGACCCTTTTTTAAGGGCGGACTTCTTTCATGCATTTTCCTTCATTCATCCACAGATCGGAATTTAAATCTGAAACAGAGAAACATCATCTCTGCTTCAGTGCCCCCATTGGTATTACTCTCCACATGGATGACTTTGTGACCGTAATAGATTTAACGTGTACCAGCCCCCCCCCCCCCCCCCACACACGGAGAATCTTCGTTGGGAGGTTCGAACTTGCAAATCAAGGGATGCCAATCCAGCACCCTAACAACCAGGCTCCTCCCGGCCCGTTATAAATTTTTGACATGCCTTTATGCTTATACTTTTAAAGCTTGATCTTTCTTTTGTTCTTATAGTATATTTATTTGTTTTTACCTTTGAAAAATTAGGTATTTTGGTTATTCTTGGATAAATTACTCAGAAGAGCGGCTCTCGCTTTAAATAGCTTCTCTGACTCAATTTTTGAGAAAAATTACATAGAAAAAATATAACGTCATATTCCAAATGATGCACTTATTTTTTTAAGGTCTAAAAAAAATTTGTAAAACGATTAAGATAAAAAAAAAGTTCTGATAGAAAGATACAAAAGGAATTTTTATTTAAAAAAATTTAAATATAAAAATTTTATTCCTTAAACATAAAAAAAGGGAATGACTTAAAAAGAGATGGACAACATTGAAGATTAGACAGTTGATGTCTTTCTGCTATATTTAGGAATTGCTGTCATCGGCTTCCTTTAAAATTATGGAATATCTTAATCGCTGTATTGGACGCGTATATGTTGTTATATGGGCATCATATTTCCAGATCTAGCTCATACTTTTTCCAACGGGAACTGTTAAATGAATTTGTATATTTGTATATATACTCAAAGAAAACGAATGAATTGGAAATGAAGCAAACAGAAAATAACGTTTTTATGCATCCTTATAAAATTAAAATAAACATAAAAAATTATTAAGAATTTATATAAACACTAAAATATTAATGATGTGAAATTACCTATTGCACAACATGTGCTTGCGTATCTTGAAATAAGCGGTGTCATTTTGAGTAACTACATATATAAATATCACATCATATATAGATTTCGTAATTCCTCTTTGTATTAAAAATTATTTTACTAGCACAAAATTCGTTGTCATACTTTTTCTTTTTCATTTTTCTCCGATATCATCTGTTACAGAAAAGTAGTTCTTGGGATAAATTTTATTCATTCAGGGTCTCGATTATTGTTTTCTGCCGTTTCGAACATATCCAATGAAATTACTTCATTTTTATTCTGATCAATGAAACCTTTTTAGATTGTGAAAATCATTTTATTTTATTTTTTGCCATGTGCTTTAGATAATAAATTTTGATTTTACGTTTTAGTGAGTATGCCAATAGCGTCTATTACTCTATGATGAAAGGATTAAAATCTTTTTAATGTTCTCCTGAATTGTTTGAAACTGTAAGCTACAACTTGGTATATTAGTAATGGCAACATCGTTTTCATATAGCAATGTGATAATTAATAGATATATTTGCAAAATGAATGTAAAAATACATATTTCGTGTTTCAAAGTTCCATTTAAATCGTAATTACCTATAACTTCAAAACGTTACATATGAAGGATATACCTTAATGAAGCAGTGCTTTGTATTCATTCGAAATACATTTTTTATAATAAAGAAAATATTTTCGTTTTCTCTCAATCTGGCGAGAAAATATCCAGAGAGAATCACTAAAAAAAACCAACCGCCAAATGCGATCCTAAATTAATCTCAAAATAACCTTTGAACAAACTGATGCTATTTATATCCGATATATCTTTTGTCCGGTGAATCAGAATTAATCTTAAAAGAAGAGGGGGGTAAGCACCCACCTTCTTGTTCTGACGTCATTGCGGACACGTGATCAGCGGCAGGTGATAATTGCTCCTCCAGCAGGGCGCAGCTGCGAGCCCGCGAAAGATTTCCTCAACAGAGGCGGTTGTTGCGTTCCTCTTGCAAAAATGATCCGTAATAAAAGTGGGTTTTTTTCTTTTGGGTCGACGTCCTTTTCTGCTTAATACAAGACAATAGCTTTATAAATGAAAGATAGAAATTTGTCCTCCACATTTTGAAAAGGAAAAAGACATTATAAGTTGCTTAATAGGAGTCAAGTTGGACTTTTTTTCTTTACCATTCATTAGACAATTCTACGGAAAGAAAACGTTTGAAAAAGATCAGCCTCTATTTTAGAACACAGAATAATTTTAATCTTAATTATATGTCGCAATTTCTTTTTGAAAAATTAAAATATAATCAGAGGTATGGCTTTGCAAAATGTATCAGACAAGGTAGATCCGTCTATCTGACTTAATATGGTAATTAAACCGATCAGATGAGGGTAGGGGGGGACCCATGGGAGTGATCACTAAAACTTTCTTGCTTACTCTCTAAGATGCTTGTCATACCACAGTACGCCTCACATGGCAGTGATGTACAATAGTCACAAAATATTAATTTTGCGTATGAATTTTGCATTTTTATTATCATGTCAGAACGTGCTGCCATCGCATTTACAAAAACTATTATTAAAAAAAATTAATTAATTACTACAGCAAATAAAACCTAGAAAAAATGTCATTTTGAGCACGTGATTATGTGAAATGAAATAAATAGGAAATGTGATATTTTTTTAAACAATCAATGCGAGACAAAAAATTTTGGATCCTTTGCAATAATACTAAAGAGACTCATTCAATGAAAACGAATAAAAATATAATTTAACTTAACTTTAGCGGTACTTGGCCGTTCAAGAAATGATGTCCTGACATGATACATTGAAATATGTATAGCACATTTCATTTTATTCCTTTTTTAAATTTATTGTGTCCTCCTTGTTGAGTTATTCAACGATTAATCAATTGCATACATTAACTATATTAGAGGAATTTTGTATTTTAAACATGGCATTCTGAACCGGCCGAAACAAAAATTCGACACAAAACCGCACTTTTTATCCCAAAATGCCATTCCTAATTTGATATATTTAAATTCATTGATTTTACATATTTCTCAAAGTAGAGACAAAAAAGAATTAATCCGTAGTTGGATCAAAATTTGAAAGGCTTCTTCGTTATAGATGTTAAATCTGTGAACTGAATTTTACTATCTAGGTCTGTTCGGTCTATAATTATCTACTAATTGCCGGCTCTCTGGCACAGAGGTAGCGCGTCTTCCCCATTTTCTTTTCCGCGGGATCGAGTCCCGGTTAGGGCATGGTTGCTCCTCTGCGTGCTATCTGTGAGATGTGTGACTGTGCCCTCCTGTAAAAAGGGATTGTGCAAGCAAATGTGGTGAGAGTGTAGCTAAAGGCGTACTATTGGCGCTAACAAGAACAAGAGACGTTCCTTTCGGCTTAAATCTGCTGCTGTATCGGCGGGAGGCTTGTCCATGGCAAGTGTCATAAGTAACAACAACAACACAACTAATTTATATTTGAAAATGGACCTCCACTCAACTGATTTTATTCCAAAGTTGAAAGAAATATGCAAATGAACTGATAGAAGAGTATACCAAATTTCAACCGTCTAGCTCAGATTGTTTTTGAGTTATCGTTGTCACAGTCAGATAAATGGACATTTTCGAAAACTATGTCTTTCTAATTAAGAAAGGTCTGAAACATAAAAATTCATCAACTACGAAACGAAGCGAGCTGTACGCGTAAAAAACGGAACATCTGTTTAACATCCGTACCATAGACACCTGTCAAAGTTTGAGCTAAATACGACAACGGATTTACTCTCTCTAAGGTCAGCACTTTCAGAAATATATAAAACGGAATGACTTATAAAGATATAAACGCAAACGACAGGAAATATAATTAGAGAGATTAAATACAAATTTTAGGTTTCATATTCTAAATAGGTTTAAAGATGAGTCGTTTACTGAATCATCCTCAAATGAAAGAAATGCTGTTAATTTCTTTTTCATTTTGAAACAATTTTCCATCCTTAATTAACTAAAAATAGTATAGAATATATTTAGTTAAAAATATACTTTATATACTTTATATTAATACTTTAATTAACAATTAAGTATTAATATATACTTTAATTAACAATTACTTTTAATTCATTATATTCCTTAGTTTTCTAATATTTCTTTAGTTATAACTTTTATAACTGAATAATATTTTTAGTTATAACTTTTATATACTTAGTTACTTAACTAAATATTTAAAAGTTATAACTAGAAACTTAACTAAATATAAATCAAGTCCTCACGTTAAATGTTTAGTATCTTTCATTGCACAAACCTTTTCTGTTTACGTTGTGAGATTTTTTTTTTTTGCGTTTTCATGGCTAGCATCATTTCATCCATGGGAAATACTTTTTCCAAGACTAATAATAGTTTTTACACTACATTTTTCACTTCTTAGGAACTTAGAAAACAGCACCATCGAAACGTTCCCTAGCCGTTGAGAGACATTAGGTTTCGAAAAGTTGTCAGACTAGTAAAAATAATAATTCCGAGAATTAGACTCCTGCAGACACTATTGTGAAACTTCAGATTAGAGGTGTTTTGAACATGTGTATTGCCGATAAAATTCAAGGTAGCCCTTTTGCACCAAATTATATTATTGTGTTCATTGAAAATAAAAATAAATGAAATACAAAATCGGTTAAAGAATAACCAAATACCTGAACTACACCTGAGAAGAAATGAGAAGATTTTACGTATTAAGACGAATATTTTAATCATGTGATATTATCTTCTTTATTTTATAGAAGTATACAGTGCTCAAAACTTTTATATCATTTTAATGAAATAGAATGATATGTTGTAACTAGCCTTAGTAATATCATTGAAAAACATTATGTAAAAAGTCCTAATATATTGTTTAAAAAGTGCTTTCTGACCATTACATATTAATTTCTTAATATATAATTTCCTAACTTAGAGTTTTAAAAGTACCATAAGTTTTTGATTTATGTCTTTAAATACTTTAATTTTTTAGACCTTCTTAATGGACACAATCTCTATTCTGAAAGGGTTTTTTTTTCTGTTTAAATTGGCGGCTTGAAAATTTTTTTTTGTAGTGACTTCCATATATGTACACCATAAGAAGAAGTATTACCATTACCTTTAAAAAAATGTTAGTGATTTTTTTTAAGATTCAGGCAAAAAAAAAAGTTAGATTTTTATTTCTATTCTCATTTTTGTTGCCTTTGATTTAAGAAATAAAAATCAAGCAACAAAATTTTAAAATATCAAAAATTGAGAACGTTGAAATAGTTTTAAAAAATTTCAGTATGTTTTTAAATATTAAAATAATGTATCGCTCTGAACTGAGTATTAGTGTCAATTTCTTTTTACTAATAAGAACAATACAAAAAATCATAAATACTTTTAATATTATTATCTACAAAAACTTTTTAAAAGGCCAATGTGTAATGATAAATATTAACATTTTGGATTTGAAAACTTCAAAATTATTTTCTTACTGGGTGATACAATGCTTTAACTCCAGTCTCTTCAACCTCTATTCGTGACATCGGAAATGAGGTGCTAGATTGTTGTGATTTGTCAAAGTGATATCTCTTACCAATTTTGACTTTGTTTAGGGGTCTGGGATCTGTATTTTCAATAGAATTTAAAGTTATATACTCTGGCATCAAGAGAAGGCTATAGAACATGACAGGACAGGCGACACACTAAACAGGATATTACTCCGTTTCTCTTTCCTATCATAGTAAATGGCATTCAGATCAAATGTAACGTCACTCATTATCCCACATACCGTTAAAAGCATTCAGACCATCAGATGTGGATCACTTTCACTAGTAGAGTAATTGTGTCTGGTTATTTGTTACTATCCAGGTATGGAAACAAAAGTGCAGAACTCCGTTTTAAATAAATCCATCATGTCCACAAGGGAGAGGAATCCCTAAACATCCAGATAGTAAACTTTTTTTTTCCTTATGAAGAAACTCCTCATCAAGAAACGAACATACACTAGCATATGGTGTCATTAAGTGTCGAACCCAGGTGCACTTCAACCGATGTTAGTTACGAATTGATTTTAATTAACGTGCGCTCAAAAGGGGTCAATTACAAAAGATTAATCCTTTACAGACACTCCGTCGATCCAGTGGAGGCCATTGAGGAAGCGTTGCTGAATAGATGTTCGGTGATAAGAAACACAAGTTCATCAATGAGAAAACCAGAGCCCTGGAGTCGCCATTTAGAGCCGTAAAGTCTTTTGTCGGTTTTTCCCCCTTATTTTTTTATTCATTTATTTTTCTCTCCGATTCGATCGAGGTACTATTTCCTGATTGAACTATTATTTATTTTTTTGTAAATAATATTAGCCTGGATTAGAGCATTTTTTGTTGTAAATATATAAAGCTGTAAATAAAAGAATCATTTTGTTACGCTACTCTCTTGTTTGATCCTCTTGGCCAGTATATTTCAACAGGAGTTCAACCTTTCTACATTTTGTATAAAAAATACGATTCTCAAATATAAGTGCCAAAATAAACAATCATTGATAATGCATAAATTATAGATATTTTGTTTTATACTTGATGCAGATTAATGCTACAACTGAATTTGCTTCATTGTAACCATTTTCTATATTTCTGGTTGCATCTCAATAAGTACAAACCTAAATGATGTTCAAGTTGCAACTATTTAATCACTTAATTTTGATTGCCTTCGTTGACTTCTGATGTGTGGGGTTATTTTCCAACATAAAATCTTTTTTGCATAGCCTGGCCTTAATAGCTCCCAATTAAATTTCAAAATTCAAATTTTGATCTGTGATTTGATTTGTTCTTCTATGTGTAATATTTTAGAAGTCTCACTTTCTTTTGATCTCTTTATTTTCAAGTCAGGGCATGATATTGCTTTTAGGGGGAGGTTTTTGGCATCAACTAAAGTCCGTAGGCGAAAAATAAAAATTTTATTATCAGCACGAGCATCTCAATTAATCAGCTTTTAATAATGTGCTGCCATTGCATTTACAAAAGTTCTAATAAAAAAATTAAGTTAATGACTACAGCAAAAAAACTCTAGAGAAATGTCGTTTTGAGCACGTGATTATATGAAATGAAATAAATAGGAAACGTGATATATTTTTTTAACGATAAAGAGAGAGAAAGTTTTTTCGATCTTTTGCAATACTAAAGTGACTCATTCGATGAAACTATTAAAATGAATAAAAATATAATTTAACTTGCACGAGCACGTGGCGCTTGGCCGTTCAAGAAATGATGCTCTGACATGATACATTGAAATATGCATAGCACATTTCATTTTAATCTTTATTTTTCATCTTTTATCTTTCATATAAGGCTTACCTTATTCTTAAAATAGCTCGAGTACTGCTCTAAAACGGGAAGCTAATATAACTAAGACAGAATATCATAAATTTCTAACTAAATTAATGTATTTCCAGATAGATTGAAACGGTTTCTTAAAAATATGCAGGACAATTAATGAAATTAGTTTTATGTAATACCAAAATTTTTTGATATTTTTTTATGATTTATCAATTTATATTCCCGATTTAATTTTAAAAAACTTAATAAGATCAAATCTGGAAATAAAATTTTCAATTTAAAAAGCTTCAAATAAATTTAAAATATTTTTTAACGTTCAGTTATATTACAGAAGGAAAAAAAAGTTTTATTTAGAAATGCATAAAAGTATATATTTTATACTATCAGTACCCGCATGGCGTTGCCTGTGGCATAGCATCCAAGAATGCAAATTACAATTAAACTTAAGTCTGACTCCACCGATATGAGATGTACATGTTAAGCAGCATCAAACAAACAAAAAATATATTTAGAAATTATCAAAAATAGCTACAAATTTTTTTTTATAGTACACATTCAGAAATATTTAGATTGTTAAAAAGGTAAAAATAGGATGCATTCATAGACAAAAAAAATTACTAAAACTATACAATAGGAAATTTATTTTAATAAAACTATATATTTTATATGTATAAACTATATATTTTGAAGTTAATTCTTTTCTAATATATAAAAATAAATTTTTGCTCGTATTTTATGCACCTCTTTACCATTCTTCAGATTGCGATAAAATTTATTGTTTACAATCTTGAGAAAGTTATAAGGAATAGTACAATTGTTATATCTAGAATAGAATATTTTTGTACTTCTCTATAAATAATTCAATTTCAATAAATATATTCATTGTCGACAAGAATATAAATATAATTCTTTTTATCATTCCTAATGAAGGAAGATAACCATTTCAATTTTCAAATGATAATTCTAACATTATTCCTTCTTCTGCTGGATACCGCTAAATACCAGCAAGTTTTAATAAATATAAAATCAAATAATAATAATAAATAAATGTAATAAAATATTGCCTTTAAAACGAGACTTATTTTACATGAGAAAAAAGTTCAAATTTCCATATCTTATTTCTCAAAAAAGTGGAGAAACGAAGGATGAAATATCTGTATTAAAAATGAATTAATAAGTTGTATTAAAATGAATGAAAAATGAAATTTTAATTTTATTTCTAGAGTAAGAAATATCATTGGAAAGTATATTATAAAATATTTAAAAAAAATGTTTACAATAAAAAAATATTGTAATTAGCAAAATTTTTATTAAAGTAAAAGTAACTATTTAATTTTTCAAAAGAAAATTTTTATGCTTAAATATTTTCAGTATCTTATCCAGGAAAACTTCGCTTAATTTTGAAGAGAATTAAAATTTCAAAACAAATTTGGAAAGTGCATTTTTCTACCTCCAAAATTGGTTCCAGTTAAATTTTGTTGCTCTGGATCCAGTGGTCTTTAATGTAGAACGCCAATGCACAAACACACACAGGCACTCTCATTTGTTTTTTATTAGAAATGGATGGCTTAAAACTCTATTTTATAAAATGCGATATGTAAAAAAGTATTGAAAATGTAAAAGATACTTTCCTGTTTTTTTAAAACCAAAAATTGTATAAATTATCTTTTTAAAACTTATTTATGAGATTCCTTAACTAAAAAGATGGGAAAGCAAAATATTTCTTTTGAAATAAAAACTACTTCTTTATGCAAAATAGAAACCGGTTTCTTAACTTAGTTTAATTTTCAAAACATTCAGTAGAATGGAAAATTGTTTAAAAAAATCTTATGGAATGTTTTTTGTGTAGTCAATGAATTGCTCAAGAAAAGAATATTATTTTCTTGGAGACATACGCTACGATGGCGAGACATTTATACAAATTTATCATTTATTAATTGCTGTTTACCATTGGAGACCAAAAGATTTCATCGAGGTTATTGGTTATGCAAAATTTCAATTGAATCATTTGGGCATAACATAGCATTAGTGGTTTCCCCGGCAAAGAATTTTCGAATTTCAAATTTTTTCATAGTCAGGTAATTTGCACTAAATTAAAAACTTAATACTTTTTTTTTCTTTCTGTAATACTATAATTGTACCTTTATTGTTCATTGTGCTAAAATCTCTCTGATTCAATAAAAAATTAGCGTATTTTTCTAAGAAAACAAGATGTAAAGCTAAACGGATGAGAGTGCAAAAGTATTTAAAAATTTAAAATGCTCTACATTTGATATTCGGTGAAATAAAAAAAAGTAAAGATAAAAAGTTCCTCCTTCAATAAAACAAGGAATATTTTTTAATCGAAAAAATGTTCTTCATTACAAAAAACAAATAAAATACTAACTGCAATTACTACAGTATTTAATATTTTTATCAAATTTTTGTCTCAAATAGGAACCAATTCAAAATGGATTGATTTGTTGAGTTTACATATTTCGGCCAGAGGAAGGTAAAAATAGAGTGGAATATTTGTAGCAAAAAAGAAAAGGATCTTATATCATATAACAATGAAAATAGTGCTGTAAAATAGGTTTAAAACTAACCTAAATTGAAAATTTTACAACAGTTTCTATGGTATTTTAATTAAATATAACAATCATTTTAAGTCATCATATTTTCAGACATTTTTGTCAGAAAAAGTAAACATTTCGTTAATTTTTTATTAATCAAATATTAATTAAGTTTTAAAAAAAAACCACACTGAGATTCATAACTCTAGATCACATAATTCCTTTTGCATTAATAGAAATGGCTTTGTTCTGTTCATTTTTAGAAGCCAAAAAAGGGCCAAACTTTGGGAGGGAGGGAGTAAAAAATCGAAGAAAGAAGAAAAAATGACAAATTAAGATGTATGCACACAGATGTATATTTCTGAAACTTGTTCCAGTCAACCTTTCACATTTAAAATTTGCGCTTCTGGGTTTTTCTTTTAAAAATGTCACATAAAAGGAATCAAGAATTCACCTATTCATGAGACATTATTAAACCCATAGAGATTCTGCGTGTTGTATCATAAACTAATGGGATTATATCTTCCGTTTCGGGAAAGGTCTGTCTAACAAATTCAACTATTGCAGTAATCCATAAAGTACTTGACACATTTGTGAATGTTGTGCAATTTTTGTATCCAATTATAATGCCTTCAAAATATGAGTTGCCCTTATATATTAAGAAAATGAAGCATTAAATAATAATAAATAAAAGCAAATTTAAAATTATAATACTTATTTAACATATATTAATGACATTTTATAAATTAGGTGAATTAAAAAAATGGTTTTGCTTACAACTGCTGAAACACCTGAAAAAAACATTGTTACAGTGTTTTTACTGACCCATTTCCCCTTATTCTCCTCTAGATAGATCGGATCAATACCAAAATTCCTAATGCTCCGAATATTGAGTATATAGTTTCTTTGACATTAATTAATGAAATGTGTACAATTGTTGCTTGGCGATTAAAATTATCCAAAAGCTTTTATCTTTATTGTATTGATACCGGAAATCATACTTAGTCGGTGCCTTAGCAAAAAGAAGATACCGCCCAACGTGGGGCTCGAACCCACGACCCCGAGATTAAGAGTCTCGTGCTCTACCGACTGAGCTAGCCGGGCTGAAAAGATGTGTTTCTCAAATCGATAAGCTGAATCCCTTATCAAAATTGCTCCTACAGATTATGTTTTTAAAAATTTTAACATACATTACAGATATCTCTTTTTATATTCACAAATTAAACACTGTCTTTTCTAATGCATGAAAAAGTAATCTTTCAATAATTGCAAACGAAATTTAATATTTGTTATTAATTCAAACCGTTTCATTTTTAAAGCATTATTGCATACCAGTTTTAAAATGATAAATGTAATTTATGCTGTTAGATGTGCATAAAACCTCAGTAAAAAATGTTTATGTTCTTTAGAAAAAAAGCCGAATAAAATGAGGATTTTTTTTTCTTCATTCATTAGAAATTACATTATTTTCTTTTTATCATGTGAGAACATGATGTTGTTTTGTTTTGAGGATTTTGAAAACTCAAAATGCGCAGGAATAAATTGGCGATTTATCGCTTTTGCGACATCAATTTTTCGCTTTTAATTTTATTATAAATTATTGCAGAAGATTGTCATATTTGGCAATTTATAGCCAAAAAAGTCATTTAAAAATAAAAAAATAATTTGTAATTTAAAAGTTTATAAAAATGGCAACATCTTTATTTATTTATTTTGTCGTTAAAACTTTTCGATCGTGTGAGAACATGATGGTTTGGTATTTGGTTGATCGGCCTGAGCTTTTTGAAGGAACAAAATTGAAGGGGCAAAAAATCAGCAACTTATCTCTTTTAATGCATCAATTCTCCGCTTTTAGAGTTATTAGAAAGTGGTAATGATGGTTGTCACATTTGACGACTTATCACCGAAAAAATGATACTACTTTGCACGAATGTCCACCATGTACCCGATTCTCGATTTATCGACGCGTATGAATTCATGATTGTTTCAAAACTGTTTAAATCGGTTAATGATTTAAATTAATTAAGACAAATAATACCTTAAAAATAATAATGTTTTCTAAGGGTTAGTGCTTAAAAAGATGAGTATTTATTACGTCTCCTAAATAAGCCAATAATATGAATCGCCAATTCAAGAAACGTAAATATTTTTTCCAATCTCTCTTTTTTTGTGTGTGTGGAAATAAATATTCTTTTACGCATATGCAAAAGCATGGAATTTTCCAGAATCCAAAAAGGAATAGTAATTCTTTCTCAGACATGAAAGGATTCGACTTCGGGTTTATAAGGTTACGAGTTCAAGGCCCGATTTTGCTTAAGATCCACTGTGTAGGGCGAATCTTGCGCGGCAAAATTTTATCTGGTTTAGATGTGCTGCAGTCGGTGTGATATGAAAGTTTGGTGAGATTTGTTAGTTTACTTACATTCAGTCCCGTTCTAAAGCAACATTAGAGCTATTTTCGGAAGGGCCTTGTAATTCTGAGCCACGGTCAGATGACGAGAACGGCATTTGAGTTGGCACCCCTCTTTTCACACTAGGTCACACTACCGGGAGGAAGTTTGGCCCTCATAGATTTAAAGTGCCCTTACACGATGGTTCTTCGGTAAAATCGGGTTTTGAATCTAAAAACTGACAGCTCATGAGCTTAGTGCTCATACCACTAGGTCACCGCAGCCATTGGAAATTTAGAGAAAAATTGCAATTCAAAAGGTTTTTTTTTTTTGTCAGAACATGATGTTATTTTTGGAATGAGGTAGACAAAAATCCGTAGGCAAAAAATAAGATTTAACAAAAACCGTAGGCGAAAAATAAAAATTTTACTATCTGCACGAGCACATAAAAAAAATCACATTTTTGCATTTACAAAAGTTCTGATTAAAAAAATTAAGTTAATGACTACAACAAATATAACCAAGAAAAATGTAATTTTGAGCACGTGATTCTATGAAATGAAATAAATAGGAAATGGAATATTTTTTTAAACAATCAATGAGAAACAAAGTTTTTTTTTTATCGTTTACAATACTAAAGTGACTCATTCAATGAAACCATTAAAATGAGTAAAAATATTTTTTAACTTGCATGAGCACGTGGTGCTTGGCCGTTCAAGGAATGGTGTTCTGACATGATGCATTGAAATGTGTATAGCAGATTTCATTTTAATCTTTTTTTTTAATCACACGTTGGTTGAGACTTTAACTAAATTAAAATAAACTTGTCCTTTAAAATTGAAAAATGTTATTAAGCAGTGGTAGATCTTGAAAGCATGAGGCTATTCGCTTAAAAATGTTTTAAGATCCTACCTCTTATTCATTGTCGTAAATGCATCATCAATTAATTCTTACGCTCTATGTGAAATCGATCGGATTCGAACCTTCTAAAGGTTTCTTAGGTTATTAAGTCCCAGGATCTTCCCTTTTCATCTCTATCATTTCTACACCAGATTCCCTGCACGAGCAGTTTTCAATGATAAATTACAATAAATTCGAGTAGATAAAACCTTTAATTACGTTTCCCATTCGTAAAAGGCAGTTTAAATACAGATTAAGATATGGATACATTAAGATTCAAATTTAGAAGGATATGAAAAAAACGTGTCAGAAACTTAAAAAATAGTTTTGTAAGCAATCCAAATATTATTTGATTATAGAATCGGATATTTTTTTAATTACGAAGCAATATATTTTTTAAAATCTTTAAGCATTATAATATAAAAGTCAGATAAAAATATAATTTATCAGGAATGTTAGAAAAATGTTTTAGCATTTAAATCATCCTTGATTTTAATTTGAATCCATTCGAGTGCCTGGTCCTTGTAAATTGAATGAAAGCATAAAACTGTTGTAATCTAAAAAAAAAAAAGTGCAAAAGTGTATTATTATTTCAGGCCTTAGGCAGTTGCTTATTTTATTATTCGATAACACGGGTATCAATAGATTTTGCTGCCCCTAAGCATTATTCTAAAAAAGCACCTCTGCCGTCAGATATGGTTAAAGCGTACGCATGCAATTCAATTTATCTTTAGCTGAGCAGCAGTGGGTTGAAAAAGCTGGTTGATTGCTTGCTCAGGTTCGATCATAATTGAGTCATATGACGTAATGGTAGTTTTCGAAGGAATTCTGGGATTGCTTCAGATTGGTTACTGGATTATTTTTCTCAAACCATTTTGAACAAGATTCTCTGACGAGATGAATGTACAGTGCACATTTATCAACGATATATCTCAATCTTAACCAGTTTATAGAAATGGCAATACCATTATTTAGATATTCGACTAATTAACAGGGAAATGCGATGTATCAGTAAATACTCAATAAAAATTCAATACAACTAGGCACATTCCATATTTAACTGTAATTATGGATTATACCATAATTAACTGCATGTAAAAGAAATTCTTATTAAAACTTAAATTCTTAAATTGAATGTATTTATTATTTAGTTTGATCTTAAAGAGAAGTTTCTTTATCATGTGAGAACATGATGTTTTATTTTTAGGTTTTTGAAGCCTTTAAATTCATAGGCAATAAATTGGCGATTTATTGCTTTTAAGGGATCAGTTTTTCGCGTTTAGGGTTATTAGAAAATAATGCAGAAGGTAGTCATATTTAGCAATTTATCCTCAATTAAAGTTACAACTTGATTTCCAAATTTTTCATCTTCTCAATTCTTACGAATTGTCTTAATTAAATCATTGACGAGTTTAAAACTGTTTGAAACAACCACGAGACTATTAGACTATGCATGTTTCGATTTTTTTTAAAAAAATATATATTTCCTCTCCCCTTCTTCTTAAAACCAGTTGAGCTCCAAAACTTTGTTTACCAGCCAGAAAAACTGAAAATGAAAGCTTAAAAAAAGTATCATTATATATAGTCAGGGGGGCAGGGAATACTGATAGAGAAGTCTCGCGATTGTTTTAAACCGGTTTAAATTGTTAATGATTTAAATGAACTAAAACAAATAATGACTTAATAATAATGTTTTCTCATAATAATTTGAAATTTGTGAAAGTAGACTTCACTTTTTTTTATTTTTATTATTTTACTTTAAGTATGTTAAAAAGTGCGTTTTACAACGTTTTTGACATTTTTATTACTAAGGAAACCGATCACATCTGATATTTAGTATAAATTAGTTGTTACCTGAGCAAAGCTTAATATTTCATCCATTTATTATGATCATAATTTTTTGTATCTGCATTTGAATTCCCAGTCCTTCCGGTCACAAAAATTCCTTTATAACTAAAAGTTATATATATATATATATATATATATATATATATATATATATATATGTGTGTGTGTGTGTGTGTGTGTGTAATGACATTTTTAAACTCTTAATTTTAATCTTAATTAATTTCCAAAGCCCTATCTTAATTTGGCCCATAGTAATATCATTCTAGGGTGTTCTCTTATTTCATGATCCATTCCACTCGCTCTAGTTAATTAATTCAAGAGAAGCTGTGTAAAATTGCTGAAACAGCTGAATGCCTGTTACTTTCTCACACTCCGTGGAAGAGATGAAAATTGCTGACCTAAACAAAATACTTTTAAAAAGATCCCTGTGTTTCCCACCTCTTATGTGTGAAATGTGGAAATCCCCACTGAAATCCACGTTTATAAGCTCTATAAAAAATATTTATCCATATCAAAGTCTTGGTATTTAAGGCCAGGGATAATGATTTCCTGGCCCTTTTGTACACTTAGCTTTTCTGTCAGTTCTGTGTTGTGTCGTTCTGTCTTGTGCACGTCGCCTTCGCTTGTACTTAATGCCTGCCTCCCGTGATGGAATAAAAAGAACTTAAAAATTCCATCTGTCTTCTCCATGATTTCGGCCACGACTCTGCTATTTATTCTCAACAAATTATTTAAATGTGTTTTTCATTATA
>JAOUZG010022945.1:313260-324034 GCA_026289955.1 Argiope argentata
GTGTGTGTGTGTGTGTGTGTGTGTGTGTGTGTGTGTGTGTGTGTGTGTGTGTGTGTGTGTGTGTGTGTGTGTGTGTGTGTGTGTGTGTGTGTGTGTGTGTGTGTGTGTGTGTGTGTGTGTGTGTGTGTGTGTGTGTGTGTGTGTGTGTGTGTGTGTGTGTGTGTGTGTGTGTGTGTGTTAAAATAAAAAAAATACGGTATATTTAAAATTTAGTTCACAATTAATTTTGGGAAAATTCTTAAAATTAAAGAAAAGATTGAACTAAGATAAAATTCATATCACTGCAAAGCAATTTTTCTTTTCAAGTTTAAAGTGACACAAAATTAAGTTGGCAAGACTTGGACCAGACTGTGAACAACATGAGGGCTCATATTTTTATTTTCAGTGACCAACATTTAAGAGTCGTATGCTTTGAAGTAGACTAAAGAAAACCAGTGCTTCTGTATTAATTATTTGATATTGGTGAATTGTTGTTACGAAATATCAGTCTTTGGCTTGAAATCTTTGCAGTCTTTTCTCATTTTTTTGAGAGGGGAAACGGGGAAGAAATTAATTATTAGCAAGCAGTTAGTACATAAATACGAGATCGAAAGTGCATTTTGGACACCTTTTACCCATCTTATTGAAACCAATATTCTATACAGCTGTAGCTAAGAGCTCATTTCAAGTTTCATTCATTTAAGTCGTTGCATTTTGATATTATCGCGTTTATATACATGAGAAAGTACAGACCAACAGACAGTAAACACAAGATGGATTGAGTTCCATACATATATACTTTAGATTTTTAATCTATGCACCAAATTTTATCCATCTAGCTCTTTTTGTTTTATCGCCATTGTGTGCTAACTTATAATCAGACTGCATACATTGTAGAACAACTCAGAAATGAAGATGAGAAGATTAGAAATAAAATCCGGCAGAGTAGTTGGTTCTTACACCCAGGGTGGGTGAGGGTACAGAAATGGTGCTGGTCAGCTACCTCCTATTGGTGACGAGGCGTGCTTCCTAAAGGGAAAAATTATACCGGGGACCGGTGATGGCCCATAGGACTTCGCACCAGAGTTGATGCATCGGAGATGAAATCATTCAGATGTATCTGCGTGTCTTGGTGATGGCTCGGTGTAGTCGGTTAAGATTAAGTTGGCCGGACATACCTTCTAAAAACGAACGTATATGAAAATGTGGCCAAAGTTTGGAATAGAGATTATATACCAAACTTCATCTGTCTTTTTTTAGTTATCGCGTACTCAGACAGACTGATGTAATTCGAAAAACGTTAACATGGAGATTCGACAAAATCTGGAATTCTAATTTTTTGGCGGTTGCAATATTTGTTACTTCGCAAGCGTGATAGATACAACTGTGTTTAATCTGATGCGTAAATCTTGATAAGTATTAAAGCAGTATTATCTAATCTGTAGCACAGAGGGGTAGCTACATCAAGCTCATACCATAATGGACGATTCCCGTGAGTACGAGTTCAACTATTCTACAGTTTTTAAATGCTAAAAGCCCAACATTTGTCTCTAAATGTAGGCAAAAAAAAATAAATAAATAAATCCGTGAATATCATTTGGTAGTACAAAAATTCATTTTCAAAGATTTGCGTTGACCATTATTTCATCTCTTTGAATGGATCTGTAAATACATCATCTAAATATACGAAAGGGATAACAACAAATTTTTACGACAGAATAAGAACAAAAAAAATTTAATGTACGATAACAAATTTCAAGTGATCGTGTTTAACATTCTTATTTTAAGTCATTATTGGTCTTATTTAATTTGAGTCAGTAACCAATTTAAATCGGTTTGAAACAATCACGAGACTTCTCTATCCTCCATCTCCCCCCTCCTTCCTCAATCTCTCTCTATATATAATGATAATTCTTTTAAATTTTCATTCTCAATTTTTCTTGCTGGCACACAAACTCGACAGATTTGAGATGGGGGGGAACATAGTTTTTTTTTAAACTATAGACGCATGAGTGATTGTTTCAAACTGTTTTAAATTGGTTAATGACTTTAATTAAATAAGATATTTCGCAAAAATTCAGAGGATGAATAATTTGGAAATCAAGTTGTAAATTCAGTTGGTGATAAATTAGCCAAATGTGGCAACCTTCTGCATTATTTTCTAATAACCCTAAAAGCGAAAAAACATGCCCCAAAAGTGATAAATCGCCAATTTGTTGCCTACGCATACTGGGGCTTCAAAAACTTCAAACCAAAACAATAGCATGTTCTCACATGACAAAATGTCATCAAGGCCTTAACATTGAAAAGAAAAACTTATAAGTTTTAAAGTAACAGAGGCGTAACAAGAATAAAAGGCGCCCTAGACAAAATATTTGATATCGCTCCCCCTAGTCTTATTAGCTTATTATTTAATTGAAAAATGAAACAAATGAATCATTGCCTTCACGGCACCACTATGATTGGCGCTGAAGGAATCTTTGCCCCCCTCTTGCGCCTCTTTATACTATTGCAAATAGTGAAAAATGCAAATTTAGTTGGGCGTGTCCGTCTCAATTCACTTTCTTTTTAGGCTACTAGATTTGTTGGTTTTCATGCTTATCTTACTTCGTTGCGTTATTCATGTGTACCCATGGTGTAGTGGTTATCACATCCGCCTAACACGCGGAAGGTCCCAGGTTCGAAACCTGGTGGGTACAAATGGCGTTTTTTTGTAATGCTTTTTCCCCGCAATTGCCCTATTCACAAATTGAAATATTCGGCGATGCAAATACAGATTAAAAAATATACCGATTCGGAATATCTGCATGTTGTTTTTTTCAAATAAAATAATCGAATTTGATATGCGTTATTTTAATAAAGCAATCGAATAAGGAATTTGGTCATTTGAACTCATCTGCTTTATTTTAATTTAAAACTTCTTTTTAAATAGAAGATATTCACTCAAAAACAGTTTTTCAAAATTCTGAATAGATCTTCCAATTGATAGTTGACCAATATCTTAGGCCTTTTCCTCTTTTTTGCATAAAAACCATTTTTATCCCATTTTATCCCCTTTTTATCCCAAAAGTAAATAAAAAAAGGAGAAGAGGTTAAATGTAATTTCTGTGTAATATTTCTTTGATTTTAAATTATTCTCAAAAATATTATTATCTATGTTTCACTGGATCTATACTCACGCGCGCAATGACGATTTTCAGAACATTTTTCAATTACATGTTATTGCTGCTATATACAAAGCTAATTTTTAAAACAAGATAACGATTGTCGAATCGAGGAATAAAACATTATTGTTTTACAATATTTGAAACTAATAGATGAAATATTTTACGAATACCCTTATTTTTTTCTCTTGTTTACTGCTGGCTTAAAAACAAAAGAAGGAAAATGGAAATCCACCTTGCTGCATTCCTCTATCATTCTATATGCAATATTTGCTTTTCTTTTTATTACTCTCTACTACAAGAATCATTTTTAGGGCGATTGTTATAAATTTAGATCAATTTTTCTTTCTTTAAATGTTATAGAAAAAATTGTCAAAAATTGTTCTTCCGTGGCAGACAACATTCCTTTTAAGATAGGGCATTAATTCTCCAATATTCTAATCTAAACAGGTAAAATAGAGGAAAATTATTTCTTTTTCGAATGCAT
The DNA here is from genome assembly GCA_026289955.1 of Argiope argentata. NCBI lineage: Eukaryota > Metazoa > Arthropoda > Arachnida > Araneae > Araneidae > Argiope > Argiope argentata. Next base: position 316,891 of record JAOUZG010022945.1, read on the forward strand.
CATCTTTCCGTCTTCCGCCCACTTTTGTTAAGGTAAAACAGTCTGAAATATAGTTTGTGTTTTGCCTTTTTTCATAGCATTTATCAAAAGAAGACTTTAAGTTATTTCATTTCTTTTTTAAATATAATTTTTCCCATTCGTTTCTTTTTCTCTTTACAGAGCAAAATGAACAACAAAATATCATCACTTTGCTTTAAAATTAATTCGCTCATAAAATATAGAATTTGAAAAAGGACTCGCTTATATAAATATATATATGCAATATTATCTTAAAATCTAAATTAAACTCAAACTTTAATTCTAATTAATTTTCAAATTTTTGACTTAATTTAGCGCTTATTAACTTCATTCTAAAATATTATCTTATTTGCTGATCCCATTCCACTTTACCTATTCAATTAACTTAAAAGAAGCCACACTCCGAGTGAAGGCATAAATTACTGTCCAGTTAAGTACATTCTTTTAAAAGATCCCTAAAATTCGCTTACTTGTGATTGACACGTGTCGAAAATCTCTATTGAAATCACACATAATATTTTTTAATAAAAAATGTATTAGTTTTTTCTCATTTTGTTTTGTGTTGTTCTGTGTTGTGCTCGTCATTTCTCCTTGAACATAATGCGTGTCTATAAATAAAAACTATATATAAGAAGTAATCTATTTTATAAGTATTAAAAACATTAAAAAAATTGCAATATTATAAACTATTACGAAAACGAGTAGATCAACTATAATATTAAAAAAACACAAATGCATTTAAAGAGCTCTAATACTGCTACTACTAAAGCACAGATGAACAAAACGAAAGTAGAAAAATACAAAATTAATTGAAGGGAAAAAAATTAAATAAGAAATCCGGCGTGATGACTTCTTCACCATTATTCATGGATTCCAAAAAGGGATTTTGTTTCTGTCTGAATATTTCTTCGAATATAAACCCAATTGTGACCCGAAAATCCCCAAAAATTGCGGCCTAAAAGATGCATCACTTTTTATAAATGCAAACGTATATGAAGATTACAGAAACAAAAATAAACTATAGCAGAAAAACAATCAATTATTAAAAATAAAAGGTAAAAAAAAAACGAAACTACCGGTAGCCGGTACAATAAAAGCTTCGTAACTTGTACCCTCGTTTTAAAGCATTGTTTATTCATTAGAGAAACTAGGGGATTAGAACTAGGGGATTAGGTATATGCGACGACGATTTAGAAGAGAGTCAGAACTTCTTTAATTAAAATTTCTGTGTTGCAGTAGTTTCTAGGAAATTCATTATTAGTTTAAATTTGTACAGGATTATTATTTGCTTCGATATAGGAAATTTTATTAATATAGATACTTTTCATTCTGTTGAATTGTGAGAAAATTAGATTTTTGAAAATTTCAGAGTTCAGATTAGAATGGCACTTGCTAAATTTAATTATTTTAGAATTGAAATCATCCGTTTTTACATATATATTCATGTCATATATATCATTTTGTTATTTTTAATAACGTTTTCTTGAGATGAGGGATGCAAAATTTAAACATTGATTGTTTTGGATAAACTCAAATATAAATAAATAAGCCAATCGATTTATTGCAAGCTTTTACATATTAGCATGTAATGATATCTCTTTATTTAAATTAAATCCTTATTAATCCTTTGCACTCGATGGTGCCTCTTGGGAACCATTCAAGAAGGTGCATCATTTTGATGTTTTATTTATTTATTCTAAAATTTTTATTATTGAAAATATCTGCAGAATGGTAACACACACACACACTCACAATAATAAGCCCTTTTATATTGAATAATTATGCATCTAATTACTTTTTAGAGTGAAAAGGGTTAGTTACCTAATTTTTGCCTTAATTTAGACACCATTAACTACATTCTAAAACGTTCTCTTATTTCTTTATCCAATTACCCCTTTTTTATTTAATTAATTCCTTGATTGCTTTATAAAACGGTTGATCTTAGCGTTTTCTCACGCTGCGAATGAAGGAATAATGCTTTCAGCACTCCTTCCTATGATTTCCCTTTCCTAAATGGATATGTAAAGACAAGTCCCCCATCAAAATCTCATAGAAAAAAACGAGTTAGGAGTAAAAGTTCCGCTTCTTTTGCACATGCATCGCAGTGGCATCAGTTTTATCCCCACTTCTTGTACATAAAATGGCTCCCTAATTCAATAAAGTAAAGTTAAAATTTCAAAAGTTTCTTATATTCAGTCACACAACTGCTAAAATAAGTTAATATATAAATAACGAGTTTTCATTTTGGATGGTCTTTGGCAACGAGTTGTTCTACTTATTCAGCTGTTGAATTTAAAACAAATATTTAGCTATGCATACTTACTGGGATATATACAGTTGCAAAGTAGTTCCGAGTTCACCATAATTCGGGGACATAGGTAATATAGATCTGTTCAGAATCTATCTGAATGGCGTAACTAAGGACGACGCGCGCAGGGAATTGTTTTTGATAACCACTGCCAGAAGGATCAAATTCGAAAAATAAATTGAATGCATTAAGGTAGGTGACTTTGATAAACATCGATTCTTTTGGCTAATTATGAATTTTTTTCAATATAATATTTTTGCCGTTGTGCAAGTTTCTTTATAAAGCTTTTAGGATTTTGTTCCCAAATTTATTTTATGGCAGGACACACTGATTTTTATATTTAGATGCTATTTTCTCAAAATCTGATCGTTGATAGAATCCACAAATGGAAAATCCATTAAGTTAAAATCAAACGCTTATTATTTTAATTGAAATTTGGTGTAATTATTTTTCAATATATTCTGCAGTTCCTGAGAAAAAAAATATAACCTGTGTCTTATATTTGCTTTGAAATATTTTATAGTTGTTTAAGTGCTTCACAATGAACATTTGAAAAAAAAATGAACATTTCATCTTATTTATTGTTTGAACCCCAATATTTAAGAATGGATATAAACACAGTTTATCTTTTCTTTCAAAAATTAGATACATTAGATATATTAAATTGCAGATGTTATCTGCAATTTCATCTGCAAAATTTTAAACAAATCATTTGATAAGCGTATAAATAATTAATTTTTTATGCTTCTTTATAGCCAAAATAAAAGTACGTTTTTCAAATTTCGAAAAAAAATCATTTGCCTCTTAAATGATATATTTTCGCTTTATAAATGTTTTTTTAAAATTCTCTTTATGCAAATATTGAAAAATATAACTATCTTTGAATGCTTTTTTTTTCAAAAAAATTCATTCCGAACGTAGTTGCATATCTTAGCGAAAAATAAATATTTCTTTTTAAACTCTCATTTTCGGGATTTTTTTTTAAAGGAATATCATTGTTACTATTTTCTACACAAAATTCGTCTTGACTGTTGATTAAATCATAAACGAAGGAAGATTTTAAAAAAAAATAGTTATTATTAATAATTAAAGCAAAAGCAAATCGTTGTTATACGAAAGAGTCTTATGACGAATATTTGGCAATAGTAGTTTTTCTAACTTCTATGTTTAGACAGAGAAAAAAGAGAATGAGCTTGGCATCTTAATTTATTTAAATAAAATGATTACTAAAGCCTTTTCATTCTCTGCGCATTTTCATTTTTATTCTCGGGCATTCCCATTCAACCAAAAAAAGTCATTAGTGTTTAGAAGAAAAAAAGTTATATATTGTTTCGAACTTCTTTAAACTTAACCGAGTGATAAAAGGGAATAAAATTCATTAAAACATAAAGAGACTACAGAGAGCAGATAAATTAACAAGCCGAAACACTTTCTCCCTTACGAAATACGACGTGGGTAGAATAACGAAAAATGCATCGGAAATTTTTACTACTTCTTGAGTTTCGCTGGAATTTATTTCGTTGTAAGCCCGAATGACAGAACAACAAAGAAAGAAACCTTGACAGGTTTTTTTTTAATATCATCTTTCATTTTTAAAAAATTAAGAGTTGGATGCCCTTGAGAATGAACTTTTCGCAGGAGATAATAAATCGATCAAATTGGTTGAGCCACAGAGATTCTTTTAGCCAATAAAAGTACAGTTTATTGAAAATAGTATACTTATAATAGCATAGTAATCTTTCCCAATGAATTGCTTGTTGGGAAAAATTTGCTGCCGTTACATTTGTCTATTGAATTCTATAATTGGAATATAAAATATAAATTTCAAAAAATATATTTTGAAATTTTTTTCAAAAAAAAATGTATTTTTTATCATGCGAGAACAAGATGTTGTTTTAGTTAGGAGGTTTTGGTGTCTCCAAAATTTATGGGCAAAAAATAATTTTACCTGCTTTTATCAGTGCTGCATTATTATTACGTATACTTCTTTGACGGTAGTTGAGTTTATAAAAGGTTGACCTGCTTTTACCAGCATTGCTTTAATATTTCGTATACTTCTTTGACAGCAGATGCGTTTTTCAAAGGCTGATGAAGTACAATGACATCGTAGGGGTTATTTCATTTCAAAATCGGCCGAGCTCTAAAACTTTGTTTGCCAGCTAGAAAAATTGAAAATGAAAGTTTTAAAAAATTATCATTATATGTATATAAGCCTATATATATATTATACAAAGATAGGGACCGATAGAGAATCTTGTTATTTATTTAAACCGTTTATATTGCTTGGTGACACAAATTATTTAGTAGAAATAATAAATTAAAAATAATGATGACCTCGCATAATAGCTTGAAATTTGCGATAGTAGATTTCATCTTGTTTCATTAGTTGTCTAAAAATTCTTTTAGATTTTTAGGTTGAGGATTATATGGCCATATAATCAAATAGATAGAGTAGGCTACTGCCGAAGGCCCCTTAAAACTTCAAGGGTTTCCGAAAAATTTTTTAATCTGTTTTCTTTTCATACAGCTTCCTGATCTTGCTGTTTTCATTCAATTTCACAATAGTATTTTTGAACTTTAAAGAATTAATTTAAATTGCAATAGGCAAGGATTTAAATCAGTATACCATTAACGTTTTTTTTCAATCGTGCGATTCATAGCTAAATTGCTTTCTTAGATTTAATTCGATTTAAAAAAAAGTACTCAAATTTTTGAAATGTTTTCTTTAATAATAGTACATTTCAAGTGTGCTTTGGAAGTGGATTTCTACATTTTTTCAATCTAATATATTTCTACTTTAAATTTAAAATGAAAGAGTTGCACTCGTGTTTTATTGAAAAAGGTTTTCTAAATTCTGGTTTGAACAAACATCTCTTAACTTGAAATTTGGTCTCTGGCAATAATTTACCTATTTCTTCATTTATATTAATTATAATTATTATTTACATTAATTAAAATTATATTGGAATTATTATTTATATTAATTTAAAATTAGAATTATTATACTTCTTTATTTATAATTTACCTTTCTGAAATTTGTTGAAAATGACATAATTTTTTTTACAATGGATCTTGGATTATCATCCGTAAGTTATAAATGAAAACATTGTGGAGTGATTAGGCTTTAATGTATACAACACTGATGTATGAATAAAGGAAGATATTATAGAACAATGCATCATAAACAAATGCTTTAATTGTAAATGAAATTAATTATTGATATTGTAGGTCATTATGCATACGATATATTAACTAAATAAATAATTTTAAACACGAAATATATAAAAAAAATATTCAAAACTGCGGCTGGTTAACTCAGAAATTGTATTAATTTCGTAATAACACAAAGGTTTTAATTCTTTAATGAAGTTTCTTAATTTTTATATCCCGAAAAGTAGTAACTACTACAAAAAACCCACCTGGAAAAGAATTAGAAAAACAAAACGCTTAAAAAGTGTCATAATTTTAATTAAAATGTAATGCATAAACAGAATGGGAAATGTTCTGAAGAGCTAGATGAATAAAATTGGATGCACAGACTAAACATCTATCTTGAACAGACCTATAAAGTTTTGAACCAGATCCAAAAGGGTTAAATATCTTTCGGCCTTTGCTGTTAGAAACACGTAACCCAATAATACAGAAATGCATCGACTTGTTGTTGTTTCTTATGGCACTTACCGTAGACAAGCTCGCTGAGGTAGTCAGCGATTTCAGTCTCTTGTTTTGTAGTAGCGCCAACTAGGGCCAAGAGTACGACCGTCGTTCCTTACTCATGAGCCTTATCCATTTTTATAGAAGAGACCACTCACACACCTTACAGATAGAACACAGATTAACAATCATTCCGGAACCGGAACTCGAACCCGGGATGCCCAGATCACGGGAAAGACGCTCTATTCCTATGCAGGAAATTTAAATATATCTATTAAATATTTTTATATTTATCTTTCCAATAAATTAAAAAAAAAGGCAGTGGCCAGGTGGTAAGGTCTCGTCTTCGGAACTTTAGGGCTTCTGATTTGAAACCCGATTACATCGAAGAACCGTTGTGTGAGCAGGCCTGTTGCAAATCAACTCCGTTGAGGCCAAGCATCCTTTCAATCGTGTTATGTAGAAGTAAGGAGATGAGGGTGTCAGATCAGGTGGCGTCCTTGTCATCTGAATTCGGTTTAAAATTACATGGTTCGTCCTTAAACAGCCCTAATGTTGCTTTAAAACCGGAAGTTAGTATAGCTAAAATAAATAAAAAAATAAATATATGTGCAACTGTTTTCACCTGAATTTCTTTGAAAAATTCATTTACATCTTATTACCACTCTGTAAGTATTTTTAAAAATTAATTTTAAAAATGTCAAAAAGATGTACCTTCTTGAATAGCACTCGTGAGAAGAACCTTTCGTGTGCAAAGAGTTATCAAAAATATCCGTCAGATGTTTCGGAAATGGGCGTAAAGGGATCATTATTTTCTGTATGCTCCGGTTTCGAATCTGGGACCTTCCACGTGATACATCATCATTAAACGTTAAAATATTTGAATGAAATAAATATAGCAAAATTAGCCTTTAGCCTAAAATGAAATTAACACGCCCAAGAGTTATAAATAGACAATTTTGTTTTGAAGACAAGCTGCAGACTTGATATTCCTCTTTTTTTTTATTTGAATTTCGTAAGCTTATCTTTCAATGAGTATCCCAATGCTAAAGGGATATTTTTTTATTTCGGCATTTATATCTATAGTTTAATAAGAAAGCTGTTTTAAAAAGAAATACACATTCCTATCGATGAGCGGAAAACACCGAAAGCGTAATTATATAT
>JAOUZG010022945.1:329034-382399 GCA_026289955.1 Argiope argentata
TTATATAATGCTAATAAAAACGAGTTTTAAAGACTTTTTTTATTATCTTTCCTTGACGAAAGATTAAATAACAATAAAAACTTTAAATATCTATGGAATTATTTTCTTATCCATCATTTATTATCAAAATAAAAGATAAAGTTGGAAATTACTGTAGACTACCTTATCAATTTTTACTCATGCTTAATATTTTCATTTGTTCAAAATCTTATCAATTTTCATAAAAAAACGCATGTTTACACACGTGTTTTGGCGGTAGTGATAAAAACTATTTGATAGCAGATATCAATACATAATTATCAGCTTATTTGGATTACTTCCTCAACGCTTATATGTTTCACTTTCTTTGACAAATGATACCAAACACGAAAAAGTATCGTAATTTTGTTGGGGTAGCGATTTTAAAATTTAAAAAAAAGTATAATAGGGCGTATAAAAGTATTAAAAGTCTTTTATTTTTAATTCTTAATTTAACATTTATATATATATATTTTGAAGACCGTGGCACAGATATGTATGTTTCAGAATTTTATTCTTTCGTTAGAATCTGATTTCAAACAAATTTTTTTCTTACGTTTTCTTAAAGAATTAATGTATTTAAACCAACATAACGGTCAGGAAATAACCAAGAAGTGTAAATGGAGAAAGCGCGTAAAAATAAATTTGTAAAAGTGGGATAGATAATGGATATTCTCTGTTCTAGACTTTCTTGCATAGTTCCTTTCAAAATTGTCCCTTTTTATCGTCTTATAATAAAATTTCGTTTGCACAAAAAGAAAAAGAAAACATTGATGTTAATATTGATACTATAACTGAAAATATCAGAGGCTTTTTGCATTGTATTTCTGATCTGTAATTTGAATTGTATCAGCTGATAGAATGTAACAATGTGAGAGCTAATATTTCTTCTGGTGCTTTATACGAAGAGTGTTTCTTTACTTTTTAATTCTTTTCTGTTTTGGGGGTGAGGGTGTGATATTTTGACAATTTGATGCACCCGAGTTTCATGCAACTAAGTATTTTCGGATGCTAGCAATTGAGATTTCCTAAAATTGAATTTCTAAGTGACTATTTCATTTTTTTAAATTCCAACATTTGGGATTCCGATATTTTTGCTCACTGTTTAGGAAACTGTTATCCAAAAAAGATTTTAAATCATAAGTAAAAAAAAACATTATTAAGTAATCAGAAAATAAAAATACAAATTCTGAGAAATCTATTTGCTTTTCTCGTAACTTGTTTTTGATTTCCAACATGTTTTTAAAATTTCACTTTAATTTATAGTCAAGATAATGGGCATAAAGATAAATGCATTAAATATTTAAACTAGACAGAGTTGACATAACATAATAATAAAAGTAAATAAATTTTTCATTCAGAAAGAGCTGGCAAAAAATGAGTAAAAATATTCATATTTTTCAAGGGCTTTAATGGAACTGCAAAATCTTTGTAAGGTGTCAGGAAAAAATTAATAACACAGAGGTAAAAAAATGAATCGGTATGTATAAGAATCTGCTGACTCCCCTTCGCACACGAAGCGTCTGACTTGTACATTGAATTATTTAATTTTTAGATTGAAGTTTGCAATTGAATGACAGAATTAAACATTTAAAAATGCAAAAATTACTTTAAAATACTTCAATACCTCAAATGCATTTCATATCATTATAAGAATCAAAATAGCAATATATCTTCCAAATAAAAAGCGTCATTTAATTAAGATGTTAAATAAATTCGTATGTTCAGAGGTTAACCCTATATATTCGGATATTTCCTCTTAGGCATCATTCAAGACGATGCATCATTTTGACATTTTACTTATTAATTTCTAATTGTGATTGGTAAAGATATCAACATAAGTTGTATGTTGCTGTTACTTATGGCACTTTACAAGCCCGTTGACAGGTCTCTCAACGATTTAAGCCAAGTGATCGTCTCTTGTTTTTTCAGTAGTGACAACTAGGACCAAGAGTGCGACTTAACTACACACTCACCATATTTGCTTGCAAAACTCCTTTTCACAAGGGGGCACAGTCACACATCTCACAGATACCACACAGAAGAAGAACAACAACCACGCCCAAACTGGGACTCAAGCCAGGGATGCCCAGATCACGTGGAAGACGCACTTCCCCTGTGCAAGGACACCGACAAGTTGTTGTTGTACGTACAGATTTATATTTATAGCTAAATATAGACAGAGTTATAAGGTAAATTCAGCTTCAAACAGTTATATGTGCATTTATTTTATGGTAGTTGGTGAATAATTATATAACGTATTATTTGTCCGAGTACCAAAGATTAGTAATTCAATACAGTATGTGATAAAACAACTGACTGATTAACGAAATGACTACCTTGTGAGATTGCTCATTTTCTTTACTTATTATTACATGAAATATAATGAAGTTAGCTGCCGTCTGCGACTAGCTTGTTAGCTGGGAACGCTTATAATTTCTTAACATAAGCGTTGAAATTAATAACTTTATTTAATTTCAATTGAACCACTTTGCATGATTTGATATTCATGATAGAATAATATTTGCCGTTTTATGGGCTTTGGGAAGATTACTTCCAACCTGTTTGATTTTACAAAATATACCTGCAGCAAGCAACAATCCAATATCATATATGACTTAACTATTGTATTTTGGGGGGTATTTACTCTCTTAAACTAAAAAAAAGTATATAATTAGTAGTAGATTTTTCTAACTAAGGCAGGTGTGAAGATGCTTCTATAATAAAGCGAATGAACAATGAATCTGTTACTTGGTTGAATAATGAGCATAGCCTTAGCGATTATGATATCTGTAAAGCAGATTAAAAAAGATGGTACTAAAAAAGAAGTATTTTGATCAAAATCTTTCATTGTATACAAAGATATCACGGAAAAATCGGTAACTTCTATTAAAGTAAAAAAAAATCCACATAGGGATATTTTCTAAAGAAGAGTGATATCGTATCGTTATCATCAAGTCCGAACATGATGTCTTTGGGATGAGGTTTTTGGCGCCAACAAAAATCCGTAGGCGAAAAATAAAAATTTTATTATCTACACGAGCACCTCAAAAAAATCAGCTCTTAATAAAGCGTTGGTATTACAAAAGCTCTGATTTAAAAAAATAAGTTAATGATTTCAGCAAATAAAAACTAGAAAAATGTCATGTTGAGCACGTGATTATGTGAAATGATATAAAAAGGAAATGTGATATTTTTTCAAAACAATAAAGGCGAGACAAAGTTTTTTTGGATCGTTTGCAATACCAAAATTACAAATTCAATGAAAAAATTAATATGAATAAAAATATAACTTGCACGAGCACGTGGTGCTTGGCCATTCAAAAAATGATGTTCTGACATGATACATTGAATTATGCATAGTAGACTTCATTTTAATCTTTATTTTATTATTTATTTTTGTATACTAAATAGTTTTATATTGTTGCGAATGAACAACAGAAACAGAAGTTTAGAGTAGGTAACCTTCCGTGTAGCGTTAGATCGTCAACTAATAGATGGATACTGCACAAGGAAAAAGAAATGCTGTCGTTTTGCTATCCAACAAAGCAGTTTCGGATGATGTGTGCTTAGCCAATATTAAAAATCAAATGCCAAAATTGGTATAGAATTATAGACGGTGTAGGAAATATACCACAAGTGTCCAAGAAAAAAGGACCCATCACATATCTGCAGAAGTTGAGGTACCCATGAGCATTACGACATAACTGAATTATTTTCGGGACCATAAATGGTTACGTAGAAAATATGCACCACTTATTTAAATGTAAATATAAAATTTTAGAGAATGAAATATAGTTTCTTAAGGGCTATTTTGTATTGATAATAAAACACGCGCACAAAAAAAACCCGGCAGGGATTCAAAATAGTAATAGTAATAATAAAGGCCACGAAAGATGTACAATTTATTTTGTTTTGTTTTTTAGAAGTCATACATCTACCCTGTTCCTATAAAAAAAGTAAATGTCTAAAAATATGAATTTTGAAAAAAAAAGCCGTAAAAACTAAATCCAAATATGCTTGGAAATGTGTCAATCCAGGTAGTCTGCTATCCTGTTATAATATCTAATATCAGAATGCCACGGTAAACTAACGTAAACTATGGTGGAAAATCTCTTGCGCATAGGCAGAATGCTTGAAAAATTTTTTGAATAAAACATTACTTACATTTTAGGTATATGTAAGTTTATTGCAAACTGATTTTTTTTTCACTGATATTTGTTCCATCTATAATCTTCACGGACACACAAATTAAAATTAATCGCTTCAACCAGTTTACATATAAAATAATTCAAATGGCAGATCTCTGCTCATGACCTTTCACTATAATCTAGCATTTAAAAAAATGAGAATTTTATTATCTGATTATTAATATTCAATCGTTTTTGGCTTTATTTTTACATCAATAAAATAATAAATTCAATAAGAAAAACTTTTGAATTTTACATTCTTTGGATAATGACACAAAATCAAAATGAGTAAGACATTTTTAACTTTGCTCTACAATACAGACGGCGGTGAGTGATTATATATATTGATAAAAAGGCTAATTTATTTATATGTACGTAGATTTTCGCCATTGCTAATTACGCGTTAACTTCATTGCATAAATGCTCAATTACATTTTTTGGACAATGACATAGACAAAAAAAGATAGGAACATTTTAATTCCTTTCAGTAATAACGATGGCTGGAGATGATTATATATACTAGTAAAAGAACTAGTTTGTCTGTGAATCCATTTTTATTATCTAAAATAACGTCCAAAAGTAATTTGCATACATGATGGATTACCAAAAGAGAGTATTAACAATGCTAAATTTAGTGAAATTTCTTATTTATTCAATTTTAAGTGGAAGATACAGATGTTTTGCGAATATCTGCCTATGCTTCCTGCATATATTCTCGTGGGAAAATAAATTATAGTTTCGCCATTGTAAAAATCTAAATAATTAAAACTTATGATAAGTGAATTTGCCGTGTAATTTTCCTGATTTTTAACAACTTTTTTTAATGTTTCACGAAGCATTTTTCTTCCCAAGACATCTGCGGGATGATAACTTCCATTATCTCTCACGTCACGCGAGACGAAATTTTATTTTCATAGTAATTATTGTCCCCCTGAATGATGCATCGTGTTTCCGTGTTTTGTTTTCTTATTGTTCATTCATTAATTTATTTTTTTCATCTTTTGCATTTGATTTTCGAATCGTTTGCTGCTGCAATTCCTGTTTTTGAGCAATATTCAGTTGGTCTTGAAGATTTTTACTTTCTCTTGTAAGTAGTATAGAGAAAGTATAGTAATCGTCGAAAAATGTGAGCTCGAAATTTTGACGAATCTCTATGTTCTAGACCTCCCCAAGTTTGAAAAACACATTTTCAGAAAATGTTTGTCTGTCTGTGACAAATATAGCTAAGCTAGCTTCAGCTTTGAATTAAACGATTGAAATTCTGATTACGATCTTTACACTAAACTTGCAGATTTCTCACAAAGTTTGAGTAAAATATGTTCATAAAAAGTCCATCTGACCGGGTGTTCAAATGTAAGTTAACACGATCATTTCAAAATGAAGATAACTAGATAGGTAAAATACAATACACAGATTTAGCCCTTTTATTATCAATTTTGTCTATCAAGTTTTGAACCAAGCCCAAGAAGAGTTAAATGGCCGGCGTTCTGGCACAGAGGGAGCGCGTCTTCCTCGTGGCTTGAGCGCCCCATCTTCGAGTTCCGGTCGAGTCATGGTTGTTCTGTGTTCTATCTGTAAGACGTGTGAATGTGCCTCCCTATAAAAAGGGGCTGTGCAAGTGAAAGGGATGAGTGTGTAGCTAAAGTCTACTCTTGGCCCTAGTTGGCGCTACTTCAAACAAGATACACTCTTTTTGGCTTAAATCCGCTGATGCATCAACAGGCTGGTCTATGGCAAGTGTCATTAGTAAAAACAAAAACAACTGAGTTAAATGTCTGTCGGTCTATACCTTCAAAAAATGTAAATAGGGTAATTAAAAAATGCAATTATTTAAATATATCAAGTTTCGTATTGGATTTTGTGATCTCAAAAACAGTTTTGTCCCTTTTTTGTATCAATCGATTGAGAAAAATGTGTCTAAAACATAAATTCGATTTTTGGATACTATAAAAGTAATCAACAAATTATTATTATTATTATCATCGGGGATTATCGTCAAATATTGCAGTTCACAAAAAAGTACAAAAAAAGTACAAAATTTTGATGAATCGCCATATTTTAATATCCCTGTTTTCGAAAAATACTCTTTTAAAATTATATCTATCTGCCTGTTGGTGAATACAATAATTTAAAAATGCTTTGTACTCGATGGATAAATTTTGGTATGTTGATTTAAATTTATCACTTTCTATCAAATGCATCAGCATACAAGAGAATCGATAATTCCAGAACGTAAAGAGCTGGATAAATCAAATTTGGTACGCATGTGTAGCATCCGTAATATAGATGGATAACACATTTGAAACAAAGTTCATCAAAGAATTGACCATCTGTCCATCTGCGCTTTCTCGTGCATATAAACCTGATAACTCGGAAACATAAAATTTTAAGTGAATGAAACTTTGAAAGCAGTTTTAGCATCTGAAATGTCACTTCTTATGAAATTTTGAACCAAATTTGTCCGAGGATTGGTCATCTCTGAACCTTACTTTTTCGTGCCTGTAAGTTCGTATAACTCAGAAAAGTATTGACTTCAATGCATAAAGTTCGACATTTGATCTTGTGACTGCAATTCTATGCCGGACTTCATTCATTGAATAAAAAATTGTTTCTGTCCGCTGAAAAATAAAGACGTCAAAAATTCACTTTTGAATATCGGATATTTTATTATTAAACGTAAGCCAGTGATTAATTGCCAAAAAAATGATTATACAATGAAAAAATTGTCAAGCATTTCTAAAAATATCTATAAAACTTATCACTAAAAGGAAAAACCAGCCGAGAAAGTTTTATTGGAAACTTTCTTGTATCATCTCCAATAAAGATCTTGATATATTTTTCAATTCCTACTATTAGTTCACACTCTCCTTATATATATTACATATATCGTTCAAATTTTCAATCGTTTATAAAATACTTTTTTATTCATCCACTCGAGCTTATTTTAAACTTGTAATGGATGACACTCAATGTTAATACAGTTTTTTCAAATATTAATTCATTCATTAAATTTAACAAGTTTTAAATACTTTAATAGAGTTTTAGCACTTTGTAATGATAATTGAAATCAACAGGCTCAATCGGTAAAATGTGAGGATTTCACTGTTTTTTACGCGAAGGTGAAGAATGCGAGTTCAATTCTTGGGAAAATTAATAATTACTTACTTATCAATAATTACTTTTTGATGAAATATTTATATTAATTGTAATTACTTAATAAAATGTAAGTAAAATAAAAATTTTCTTTGTCATTCTGATTAGAAATTGACTTTAAAATTTTATTATTATTATTATTACTTGTTTATATCTAAAAGTCAGCTATATTAAATAATAGCCGCCTTTGGCGACCAGTCGGTTCGCAAATATTAAAGCCGATTAAAGGGTTAAATCAATTTTTTATATATAACTTGGTCTCATAATAAGTTTTTCAGCAAAATGTTTTTAAGCTTCAAATTTCGATAATCATGTAATTCACTTATAATATTATGTAGGCCTTAAGCAGTCCTATCTTTGAACTCCACATCTCTCTCTGATTTTCTATCCGTGCACGTAAAATTCAGTTTTAAATTAAATTTGGAAGTGCACTTAATATAAAGAAATTTTTACTCAATTCAAGCACGCCTTTAAATAAAACTAAGAACTGAAAGCAGAGTAGTCCGGCATTGAAGTTTTATGTTCACTACAAAAATTAAAACATTATAATTTTTTTAATAATTTATAAGATCTCAAGGAATTATTCAGCAAAAATTTCACAGGTTAATTGAAACCTTCAGTTTTTAATTTTATTTTTAGATGTATATAAATGCTCTCAATAATATTTTTTTAGGTTTATAAATATATTTCAAAAAATTCTGGTTTAAATTCTTTTGGTCTTATAGATTCATATTTGTAAAATATTCTTAATATTTCAATTTCTAAATAAATAAATAAGCATTTCTATCTTCTTCAAATCTGGCTGACTTATTCAGTTCTGAATATTTCAAGTTTAGAACAATCATCATTATCATAATCTAGACCAATTATTCGAGAGTAACTCTGATTGGCTTCTTTGATATCTTGATAAAGTTATCTAAAACCGCCAGTTTATATCGAATAGTTATGTTGAAATTTTCATAGATCGATCTGCTTTGATGATTGATTTAGTTGATTGGAATGCCACTTTTTTTATTTAAGGACTTATTGTCTCAATAATATTTTGTTAAATATGATTCCCAGAGTAGATGATGTACGTAAAAATTTAATGCATCAGCATTTTTTCCCTAAATCTATAATTATATATTTCACTTGGACCAATTGCTAAGAGATTTATGTCTCTCCCCAAAAAATTAAGAAATTAGATGTTGGGCTCCGATTACCTTGTAGATGTTAAGCCATATTTGCTTTAAATAAAATGGTTTAATTGGATTAGTAATATATGTATAGTAAAATATCATAGAAAACATTTCCATCCATTTATTTTTCAAAAATATCATGTTTCACATTTGTTTCATTTTATACAGACACGTGCCGAAAATGACATTTTTATATGTTTAATTTGGAATGATAGTTGATTTATTTTTTCTCGTGAGAGAATATGATATTGTTTCGGTAGAAAGTTTTGATGTCTCCGAAATATGCGGGTAAAAATAGTTTTATATGCTTTTACAAATTTTGCATTATTAATTATTACGTATTCTTGTTTGAAAGAAGATGCATTTTCAAATAGCTGACCTGCTTTTACCAGTATAGCTTTAATATTTCGTATACTTCGTTGAAAGCAGTTGCGTTTTTATTTCGCATGATTCATTAAAATGCGAAGTTAATTACAATCACGAAAGCAAATTCTTTGATTTGCACAAAATATTTTCTTCCCTTAAGTAAAATTAACAATTCAAAACATGTCTTATTGTATAAAAAATTAAAAAAAAAGAATGCAAAAATATTTTACTACTACTGATTATCAATTGCTTTTTGTTCGTCGTTTCTTTAAAATGACGTCATTTTCAAAATTCGTTTAAAATTTCTTGCTTTTAAATAATTAATTTCGCTCTCAGTAGATTATCGTTTAGTGCTTTTCTAAAAATTCTTTTTCAATTTTAACTTTCGCACTTTTGTAATATATTTTTACTTTGTATTTTTATTTATTTTAATTCTTTAATTGAATTAATAATTTTGATATTGTAAACGATCAAGAAAAATTTACTCTTGTATTTATTGTTTAAAAAATATCACTTTTCCCCTTTATTTCATTTCATATAATCAAGTGATGAAAATTATATTTTTCTGTTTTTTTTTTGGTAGTAATTAACTTTTTTTAATCAGAATTCCTGAAAACGTGATGGCAACATTTTATTAAAAGCTGATTTTTCTGAGATCCTCGAGAAGATAAAATTTTTGAACAGACTTCATTAACTGTTAACTGACTGAAACTTCAATTTGTTTTTGTGCGTGCGCGCTCTCTTGTGTTTAACATATATTTTGTTCTAAGTATTTGAAACAGGGGATAACAGCCATTGTTGCTATAAATCTCAATACCTTACTTCTTTCAAAGATAAAATTTTATTTTTATTTTATGCGAAATAAATTGTTGAAAAAAATACGATTAAATTAAATGTTTAAAAATTCATTACAAATAGAGTTTTAATTTATATACCAAAACATTAGTATCATTGAAAAATTAATTTTTGCGCTTTAACTTGATGCAAAAATCAATTTTGTGCTGTAATATTTTCGGAAGTTATAGCAGAAAAACGTCAAAATTTGGCTTATTTTTTAATTAATTAAAATTTTAATTAAAAATTCAAAAAAGGGCTCCGAGGTGCACATTCCCGGCACTCAAGGTGTACACATACCAAATTTGGTAGTTGTAGGTCGAACGGTCTGGCCTGTACATCGCCAACAGACACATACACATTGTGCTTTATTATAAGTAAAGATTTACAAAATGTTTATGGGCAGAAAAGTTTTATGGCTTTGTTATAAAAAGTTAATAGCTTTTTATTAACAAATTTGACTAATTTGTTAATAAAAATATATAAACAAAAAATATTTGTTTGTTAAACGTGATGGAAAATTTTTAATAAACTGAAAAAAATATTTAATTATGGGCCACTCTTGATATAGTTGGTTCCAGAATTTCTCACATAAAAAAATTTAAGATTGAAATTTGAAACAGTTTTAAACAAAATAGAAAAACTAAGCACAATGCAAACTCTATTTATAGAATCAGCTTTTTTAAAAAAAAGTGTAAAACAATATATTCTTTTTTTAAAATTTAAGCAACTTGATTTAAAACTTGTGTAGGACGATTAATTAGGAATATTAAACTTAACAGCCTTTAATCAAGTCATTGATCCAAATTTTTTAAAAATTCAAATGCACTCTCCCTGTAACTTTTAATGGAAGCAATAAATTAATATTCTTAGAAAATATCGCAAAAGATTAGATTGAAATTAATGTGCCGGAGACTACCATAGTCTACTATTCTTATTTTATGATCCAGTCTCGATTACAAACTATAATTGGGGAAAGGACACACACTCTTGATTATTGCTGTGACTTTCGAGGGTTTGCCTTTCATCCATCCTGCATTGCTTCATTCCCTCTTCCGGTGATGCGAAGAGGAATGGGACGAAATGAGTGCTGAATTCCTTTCCTGGCACACTCATCTATGAAGAAAAACAGAATGAAAACAAAGATCCGTACGAAGACATACGGAAAAATTTGAACGACCGGACGCGGTGGCAGTTTTGTCAGGAACTACAGATGAATCGAGTACTATCACTGACTACGATACAAGCCCTCCTGTAGGAAGTACATCTTGTCTCGGTAGAGATACCTGACCCCACATGTTTGTGTATACTACCAGAATGAAGAAAAACAACTAAAAGAAACAGCTCTATTCCGGAAATTTATTATCTCCTGAGGTATCCTCAGGGAGAAGGAAACAGAATAAAAAAGAAGGCCATCACGGATATTTTAAGATATTTTACTTGTAGAACTTCGCCGGCCTCACCAATGTTTTACGGTGTAAGAATTCGATGGATAAAACATTTCTAAAGAACATAATATTATGATATTAAAACATGCGATTAACAACCAGAAAAATGCACCATGGATATCAAGTGAAAAAGAAACAAACATCTCCCGAAGTAATAAAGGAATATTTAATGTTGGAATTTTGGAAACAAGACTCAAATCGCAACTTATATTGACAAATTCTTATTAATTAATTTCATGTAATTGTATTGAGTTAATTAGATTTATAAAAATGTAAAAATATAAATAGTAATTAAATGTTAATTTATATATGCATTTTTTAAACTAACTTTTTCAGTTAAATTTTTTTTATTTTTATGCATAATTTGAAACAATAAAGCTCATTGTTGCAATGAAATTCAAATTTTTTTCACAAATCGTTAATTGCGTTCATTTCCCTTATTTCCTAATTGATTTTACATCTCAATTCTAAATCATTCGTTTTGTTTCCTCTGAGCCCTCAAAAGATTAATTCATCTATTCGATTATGCTTACGATCGTTAAATAATTTCGTCATTATTTTTCAATATGTTCATGAAATGTATGCAAAACGTGCTGCAGTATTTTAATTTATAAACCAGCTTATAAGAGGTATAAAAAGTGAAGTGAATACACTTAAGGAAATAGCTTGCAGTTGTATTATATGAATAATCAAGTTTCTCAT
The DNA here is from genome assembly GCA_026289955.1 of Argiope argentata. Lineage (NCBI taxonomy): Eukaryota > Metazoa > Arthropoda > Arachnida > Araneae > Araneidae > Argiope > Argiope argentata. Next base: position 340,924 of record JAOUZG010022945.1, read on the forward strand.
GTAAAGGGTTATGCATTGCTATTTAACTCTGAAGAGGAAGCTCATGTTTACAGCAAAAAAATATTGTAAGAATCTTAAAATAGAATTGCATAAATCTATATCACAATTTGAAGCTTAAAAACACTTTGATATGCAAAATTATGAATATAGTGATATGCATGAGAGACAAACGTGAAACTAAACCCAACTATGAAAAGTAACTGATTGCCGAAAGCAACTGATACATTATAATTGCAAGGATTATCGCATTGATTAAATTAATGCATTAAAATTACTATGATTAAAAACATGCAAAGCTCTACGGTAATTTTTTAATCATGTTAAACTGACTTGATACGACGGGAATGGAATATAAATTGTACAATACACGTATGGGGTTTCAAGATTATTATACAATCTATATTTAAACATGTAGTGATTCATAAGATTGTTCGAATATTTATAAACTTTAATGAAATGCTGCTTTATTTATTATTAAAAATTTATCGTTTAAAATGAGAATTTTATAATAATTATAGCTGTTTATTTTAAATAAAACTTCATTAAATATTTTGAAACTGCATTAAAAAAAACTTTTTTTAGAAATCAGAAATTCAGAAAAAGCAAAATGGTTATCTCACAAAAATATTAGTCTATTTTAAAGAAATTCGTACCTGTTGATGAGTACAGTCCTATTTCTCTCGATTTCTAAGATTTTCTACAGCTTTCGTAACAGCTTTTAAGCATATGGTCAAAGAATGCATAAAATTTATTTTATTGTTTTTATTTTTGCAGTAGTGTTTCGAGATTTTTCCATCACATGTTTGTTTTTTCTCTTGTATGGTGATGTTGGTTTCCTATCAATGCCGTGTCTTCAAGCTCTAATTTTAATATCTCACCAAATACGTTGCATTGGGTTTAAATCTGGCAACTGAGGCGGTGTTTTCATATTTTTTTTAAATAATTACTGGAACAAAAGAGACAAATGCTGAAGGCAGTATGCTTAGTATCGGTATCTGATTTTTTTAAAGCTCCTTCCAATTTAAAAGTTCTAATGTTATAATTTTAAATTATTTTTAAATAACATAAATAAATAGCATGAATGATTACTCTGTTAATAAATACCAAACTTGCAAATCTTGATGGTGATGTGTATATCACCTCCCCTCTCCCCAATTTATTATTGTTGGGTACTGTTGGGTACTGTATGAAGTACTGTATCAACCATGCTTCAGTACTTCAACAAGGTTTTCTCGTTTAAGTACCTCGTTTATTTTTCTCTTAGTAACTATACTGTCATCAAAACCAACGATCGAAATGGTCTCTCCTGAGCTTTCCCGCATATTATTCAATAAAAATGTTATCTCGGAGAACGCCTTGCGCATTTCCACAGAATAATTACGAAATATTTTTTCGTGTAAATTGAGCATTTTTCTGAATCTGTCACGTGATCTCAGACAAGATTTTAGGCTATCAACAGCTAGCATGTGATTAAAAGTATCCGAAAACCAAATTTGGATTTTAGACGCCTTTTTTCCGACCAATTGAAACAAAAATTTGGCATAAAACTACACATGTATTCACAAAATCACAAAATCGATATTTATAAATCATTGCCTTTTTGCATTTTTAAGATATCGCCTTTACATGTTTCTAAAAATGCATACTAACAGATTAATCAACTGAAGTTGGATTTCTCTCAAAGTTTGACAGGCGGTTATACTGCAGGTGTTAATTCTGTGTACCTTTGTTTTGAAGTTAATCTGTCACTTTATATTCGAATAGTCGGATATGCAAAATTTCTCTCAACAAATTAGTAAAACAAGTTAGTAAACTTGTAGTTAGTAGTGCAAATTTGGTGCAAATACAATATACAAAATTTCATCGTTCTAGCTCAAAGTGTTTTTGAGCTATCCTTGCCACATATAGATCGACATTTCCAAAATTTGACAAAAAATCTCCTCTCTCTCTCTCTCTCTCTCTCTCTCTCTTCGCAAAAACTTCCATGCTTTTATCTGTAAACCAGATTTTTATCTCATTACGTTTCGAGTTTATTTTCCTCTGAGAAGGAAAGTTGGAGCTTTTTTTTTACTTCCTCATTTTCATAGAATTAAACCAATCCGAGCCCTCGTCGATCAATGTTAGGCGAAATTGTAGTAAAATACCTTTTGTAAACTCTATAATGGATCTCTTTCATCACTCAAACGTGGATCTTCATAATTGTTTTAAGATGTAAATCTCTTATTAGATTGAATTAATTACACTAAAAGACATTTTCTTACCTTGCATTTGATTCGTTTTTCTTCTTTAAAGACTTTTAACAGGTACTGCAAATAGAATGGGATAAGTTTATTGATTAACTGACACGCCGAATTAAATTATCATTTTCTTAATGAAATGCTATTACTTTTTCGAATACTGTATATTTTTCCTTTATGATTATGGGATAATTCAAAATAAAACATAGAAGAATTAATGAAACAAAAATTATGCAACAGAATTTTTTAACTGCCATCAAAATGCAAAAATAAAAACAAGAAACAGACGATAATTTTAGCTATACATTTATCAAAAACTTATTGGATTTATCTTTGTGCTATTTTATTTTTGCTTTCTTATTATTGCTTTTGTATTTATTGCAAAATAAAATAAAATAACATAAATTATTTTTCTCCCCAAAACAATGCTTCGATTCGTTTTTCTTCTTTGAAAACTTTTATTAAGTATTGGACATAAAATGAAATAAATGTATTGATTAAGTGATATGCTGAATTACATTACCATAATCATGATGAAAAATAATAACTTTTCAATTATATGTGCATTTTTTTTCCTTTTGATTTTTGAGTTAATTTAAAATTTTAAACAAAGCATAAAGAAGCGAGCAAACAAAAATTAAAGCAATGGAATTTTCAAGCTGTCACCAAAAGATAAAATTAAAACCAAGAGACAGACGATAATTTTCGGTATGAACTTATCCAAAAGTTATTCAGTTTATTTTTGTTTCACATTTTATTTTTGCTTTTTAGCATTTTAATTTTTATTACAAAATAAAATAAATTTTTTCCCAAAATCTTTTGCAGATTTCATGAAACACACACACACATTCAACTTTATATTCGAATTCAATTTTAGGTTAATTGCTTTTTTGCCTTTTATTTATTTATGCCATTTTATTTATTTGACAACTTTTTGAAATTCGTAAAAATTGAATTTTCTAATTCAATTTTATTTTCTTTCTGATCTTCCAGAGTTTTGAAATGTTTTATGCTTGTGAATCTCGATAACAATACACTTTATTTAAATATTTTTAGAACTATCAATGAATCAGCTAATTTAATTAAATTTTGATTTCATAAACGGGAAACCACCAGATAATGAATTCGTGACAAATTATTCTAAAATTCATTAATGAGTCGAATATAATAATGAATTGTGAATTAAATGATTTCTTTTTTAACAACTGTTAATTTTAGTAGTTATAATTATATTTTTCTTTTTAAAAAATGCGTTTTTACTGTGTTTATAAATGTAAGTTTCCTAAAGGTATTTTTTTTTAAAATTGCATTTGAATTGGTTTATTTTTTATTAAATGACACTTATTGTTTAGGAATAATTTTTTGTAACTAATTGTTTTGTATTCAAACAACAATTAATAGATAATAGTACTTAATAAGATACATGAATTTTATTTAAATAAGAATAATTTTAATTATCTCACAATGGAAAAAAATCGATAATAAAACGCATAAGCAAATCATTTGAATGGTTAAATCAAGTGCTTATTAAATATATTTAATAAGATTGTTTGTAAAACTATGTATTTGTCTGAAATTTCGAATAATTAAATAAATCTAAACGAATAATCAAAATCAAAATGATTATAAGAATAAGAACAATAGTATAAATAAATAAATTGTTCTTAATAAAAATAGGTTCGAAATAAATTCGTTCTATAATCATCAAACGATAGAGATGTCAGAAATAACACTTCTTATACTACTACAAAACACGAAATAGAAATCCCGTATACATGATCTTGTTTATTTATCACAAGAGCTAAACCGCAGAATAAGAACCCGTTCGCGCTTAGTTCTTTCTTCATCCACCCACCCTTCCCTCCCGAATGCAAAGTAGTAGACGCTCCGCTGCGATAATGACGAAAAGAAAACAATATTGAGGCTTTCTTATCTATCTAGAAATCTAAGTCGCCTTTAACCTTTGCGCACGGGTAAATAGAGAGGAATAACTTCAAAAGATTCGACCAATGACGACGCTAGCTGACATGCTCAGGTTGACGTCATTAAATAAATAAAAACAAAACATTCGGATGACATCACTTTTGACACCGGTTTAAAGCTCCGCTGTGATTGGCTCCACCTCTGTATTCTCAGCGATCGGAAAATAGTCGTCCACCAATGGAAAGAGAACATCTGCGTCATTTAGGGAGAGTTGCCACATTTGGCAATTTAGCGCTTTTTTCCGTACTTTGCAACAATTATTAAGCGAGGAAGAACCCAAGTTTAGTTAGGTTTTTCCTGAATTTTGTATGGATACTCTGTTCAAAACTATTATTGTATTATATTTTTAATATATAATTATTATAAAACTATAACAAAATAAAAGTTATTTCCTCATTTGCTTTCTTTTATTTTTTAATCTTAGGTATTATATCAGTTTAAAAGTAAACCAAGTTTTTTTAGAATAAAATTCCAAACAATGCGAGTATGCGTGCGAATATATATATATATATGTGGGAGTCTAAATAAATCTTCCAAAAAATTAGACTCTTCAGATAGCGGGATTTTAGTGGCGTGATGTCTAGGGGTTTTTTAATATTAATGGTTAGTTTCTAAATCAAAATTAAAATAATACAAACTAAGGATGAAGAGACTTCTTTAGAAAAAATAAAAGAATTTATTTAGAGTTAAAGGGGAATATTTACAGGGGGAGTATTTACAGGGAAACATTAAAAAGAATTAAAACATGGAGATATTTAATAATCAGAAAGTTAGATTATTTCCTCTAGGAGGACATTAAAGATGGGGAAACATTATGACTGAAAATATATATTACCTCGTAGCCGCTGAGTTTAGCGGGAATCGCTGACGCATGAAGACAGGCGTCTTCTCCGGACGAAAGTTAGTGAGCCTCTGATTCAAAGTTAATTGGGACAGACTTTCGAAAGACCGATAGGTGGCGTTGTTCTGGAATGCAAACTAATTAAAAGTAATGGCCCTCTGGGAAATAATCTAACCTTTACAACACTTGCTTTGGATTTCATATATCATCGGATGTTGACAAAACAAGAGGAAGGCAGATGCTGGTTAATTAAAATGGTTCTGTGGAATATCCTACATATATATATATATATATATATATATATATATATATATATATATATATGGCAGAAACTCAACTACCCTAGCTGAATGAGTCAATAATTACCCTCGATAATCGAAAACAGGGTTAATAGTGAATAAATTCTAATTTTTGATTTCTTTACCTGACTCAGTTCTGGCTTTTTGACAATAACTTACCTTCTTATTCAGTTCTTTTGCTTTCTCAAAGTTTTTGTTTATTAGTTTGTTAGAGATTATAAAAATAACCTGATAAATGAATTTAACTTAGATCAAAATCAATTCTAATTAAAAGGATTCGCAAATGTTTTCACAGTTTCTTTTTTATTTTCAGATTAATTTCCTTTTTATTTTCTCGTACATTTACTTACTCCATATATGAAATATAAACAAAATACAGTAAAATCCTGAGAATCCAGTATAATGTGGGGGAAGAACTGGTCGAATAACAAAGTTTGAAGATTGATTTCTTTGCCCACCAACACCAGAAGACAAAGTTTTTATTCCCAAATTCACTGTTAAAACAAGTATTTACCCATTTCGTATTGAGAACTAAGCACTGCATTTATTTCAATGTGAACGCAGTCTCAACCCAGTGAATCATAGAAGCAATTCCTGATAACGTGTCGAGTTATAATATTCCAGTGTTTATATATTGCACAGCAAATGTCAAGAATTTATCAGAGAAAAACGTAAGTTAAAGCAGATAAACTGTTCACATTCTAACAAAAATTCTGTAATGCGCCGTCAGAATCAGGAAACATAAAAGAAGCATTAACTGAGCATCTTCACTGAGACATGAGTAGACAGGTATAAAAAAATAATCTTAAGATGAGAGTCAAAACTTACAGTTTTTAGATTTTGAAAAAATCCTTAACAATGACTTGGAAGACGAATTTCCTCCCTCATTTCATTATGGTAAAAGAAAACTACTTCGTACTCAATCAGAACAATCACGAACCTGATACTCCACAGCGTACTGTAGTATGTAGATTTAAAAAGGTATAGAAGCAATTGGTTAAATAGCTTTTCTCAACATCCATATTAAACTTCAAATGTTTATCTGCGCACTATAAACATTTACTGTTTGATTTGGTTTAGTTATTAACGTCCCGTTATACAGCAACACTAAAGGCTATTTTGGAACTGACCCAATATTTTTCAACCGCTATCAGATGACGCGGACGACACTTAAACTGGCATCTTACTCTCCACACCCTACAGCGACATTTTCTGATAAGACGACATTTACTATTATGAAGTTAAGATATTCTGTGAGATCGGAATCCAATAGATGAGGACAGTTACGTTTGAAAGGTAAGAACTCTTTTGTTTTAGGTTGACTGTTCTAATCCCGAAATGAATGATAAAACCTGTCCTCTTCCCGTGTCTTGTGTGGAAAGGAATTTTAGAACCACTGAAAACTATCTGAGCTTAATTTTATCAAATTATGTTTAGTTTGGTGCTATAAGTTCAGAACAGTTCGACCAAATGTGAAGAAGGGACCTTTCAGTATACATCTCAAACTAATTCTTCTTTCAATTATTTAACTTCTCTGTACAGGTCAGTAACTTGTACGAATTGTCTTGTTCTGAAATTTTTGTAAATGTATTACAGAAATAGGTAGTTTAATATAGATAATGCTATGCACAATTTAAGATAAACTTTTAAACCTCTTAATTTCAACATCTTGAATTCTAAATATTGTGAATTTACACGATTAAGAAAAAATAAACTTAAAATATAAGCTTGATTCTATAAAATAATTAAAACTTTTTGTTTACAGCTTATAAATAAGTGAATTCACTCTTGCCGATAAATATAACAAAAATGACTGAATCTAAATCATTTCAAATTAAAGGTGAGATGAATTATTTTTCATCTTTTAATCAGGCCGAGTAGATTATTTCTACTCATCGTGTATTCCAGAATAACTGCCTTTAATTTACTGTTAAATATCAATTTATATTCGGAGTAATAAAATTCTGTTATTAAAGCGATTACTTTTTGTTTTATAAAATTTTTCCTATATTTCTAAGGCGTCCAAAAATATGAATTGTTAGGAAACCTCTTTAGTACGTCGTTTTGCTTTCATTTGATACATTTCTTCCCATTTTATTTTTTAAATGAGGCAGTAATGATAAAAGAATGAAACGTATTAACTGAACGCACAGCTATTAAATTAATCTATAATCAAACAGCCCTGTAAAAAAGACTTTAAAAAAATTTCTCCTGAAAATAAGAAAATAAAAATTAAATTTTCAGTATTTTCTCGAAAATTTACCAAGCAAGTATGATACGCACTTGTCCTAAAATTATAGTCCTAAGCTAAACGCGAATTTTCATCCATCTTACTGGACTTAAGTGTTGCGTTCACATTGAAACGGATAGTCAGAATTTCTTTCTTTGGATTTTCGTCAAAATACCTTGGAAATATTTAATTTTCATGTGAACATCACATGCTAAATCTCCAGCATCTAGCCAATTCTATTGTTATTGCATTCCCAGAAAAACAGGCCAATATGAATATTTTTTAAGCCCCAAAACTTCCTGGCATATTCTCTCATTAAAGTATTATCCAAGAAAAAGCCTTCAATGAAATTGCTTCACGATGGTTTAAAAATATTAACATTTGGCGAGAACTCAATATTTTTGCTGAATCGTTCGCGTAACCAATAAAGGTGTTTTTTTTTTTTTTGCATAAAATCTTTTATATGCGGTTGATGGTATCCATAAATCAAATTTGTGATTTAGACGTGTATTTCCCCCCCCAACAGATTGAAACAAAAATTAGACACAAAACTGAACTTGCAGTCATAAAATTCCATACCAAATCAGATATATTTGTCATTACGTTTTTGAGTGCCGACTTTCTGGCACAAATGTAGCGCGTCTTCCTCGTGTCTTGGGAATCCCGGTTAGGGCATGGTTGTTCTTCTGTATGCTATCTGTGAGATGTGTGACTGTGCCCCCCCCCTTTAATAAGGGGATGTGCAAACAAATGTATAGAGTGTGTAGCTAAGTCGTGCTATTGGCCCTAATCAGCGCTACTTCCAAAACAAGAGATGCACCTTTCGGCTTAAATCTGCTGTTATATCAGCAGATGGCTTGCCCATGACAAGTGTCATAAGTAACAACAACGACGTTTTTGAGTTATCGACAATTTATACTTCGGAAAATATTAACTGGCAGACTGTCTGCCTCTTGTTGGATTTGACTCAAAATTTGATAAGTGTCGACAATATAGATATTAAACGTGTACCGAATCCTTTCCATCAAGCTACCCCCATTTTCCAATTATTGTACTATTTTATGTTCGAACAGCCGGACAGATAGACTGTTTCTCAACGGATTTTGCTCAAAATTTGACAGAAATCAATAAATTCGGACCGTGCAAACAAACCGTACCTTTTACAAGGATCATAAACCAAATTTCTTACACTCTAGTCCTTTTTCATGGCAAGCACTGAGCTGAATGATTTACATCTCTTCTCTGAATTTGCTAGGATAATAAAATAATGATTCCAAACTGACGAAGCCCTTCTAGGGAGTGTTGAGGTCCCTATAATACCGTTGGTGGCACTGTTCTACGATGAGAGTATAAGAAAGATGATTCGTCAATGCGATAACTCTTTGAGCCTTTGTGGTGATTATTTTTTATCTTATTTGTATCAAATCATAATACTGGTAAGAAAAATATATTTGTTCTCCTCGTATATCTTTTTCAATTCCTACTATTAGTTCAGACTCTTCCTATACATATTTATATATCTTGTTCAAATTTTCAATCGTTAATGAAATGCTTTCTATTCATCCACTCAAGTTCAAGTAAATTTTTTTTAATTTTATAGTGGATGATAATATAGTTTCTTCAAATATTAATTCATTAATCAAATTTGATTAATTTTTAATACTTTAAATAGAGTGTTAGCAGTTTGTAATGAAAACTGGAATCAGCAGGTGGTAACCCAATTGGTACAATGCAAGGATTTCAGTATTTTTCACGCGAATGTGAAGAAGGCTAGTTCGATTCTTGCGGAAATCAATCACTTTTTGATAAATTATTTATATTAATTGTAATTATTTTATAAAAAGTAATTAAAGCAAATTTTTTTCGTGATTTAAGTAGGAATTGACTTAATTTTATATACATATATTACTTGTTTATTGGTACATTAGACATCGGAAACAATCGACAAATAAATAAAAAAATTTCATCACCAACGGATAACCAAATATATGGAATGTTCTCTTCCTTTTGCTAGGTATTTGACTTATCTAATCTAGAAATCTAATATAGGTGGGGTCGACAGGGGGGGTTGGTGAGTTATCTGTAGAAGCTCAAAGGCGGGGCATCAAGAACACAAAACATCATTGCTTTTTGTCCCTTTTTATAACGAAATATCTTGAGAGGGGTGGAAAAGTAACCCCACACTGCGAATACATTTACATTTGCTAAAATCTCGGAGGATGGGTGGCTAAAAAATCAAATTATACAACTGATGCCCTTTATTCTCTTTATACCATTGATCAGGCATACATAAATAAGTCATTTATAGGTAAATTCCTATAGGAAGACTATCTATTTGTTCTCATGACAAGACTTCAGGAAAAAACTACAGTTCTTCACCGATCATCGTCCCAAAAGCCAAAATCACCGTTCAATCGAAAGTTTATAGGTATCTTATTAAGGTCAGACTCTTCAAGGTACTAAACGGTAAATTTCTATACTTTCAGTATCTTCCTTCATCCTCTGGAGGATTGTTGCTGTATTGTCCCACCTCCTCCACAGGTTTTTTGCTATGATACAAAAAGCAACTCCCTAAGTTATTCGCCAATTTTCGCTCTGTTCTTCGCCCAACAATAAATATCAATACTATAAATCTTTAACTCCATAATCTTGGCCAGAAAAGCAATTTTGGTCTTTAATAATCTACAGACACTTGATTCAATCTTTCAGAGTTGCATCCGACAACGCTATCTGGGTAAAGCTTATTCATTGTAGGTATAAGGATTTCTTCAACCAAGCGCTTAACACAGACTGATGCAGATCAATCCAGCTTGTGATATCCTCGTCACACGTAAAAAGAGTTTTTTTTAAACATTTTGTTTTGTTTCTTATGCGAGTTACTAATTATCCTATATGCTTATTAAGCAAGGTTAGACTTTATATGCCCTTTTTAATATGTATGCGTTACAAATTGTTTTCATTTTTTCTATTTTATGTGTTTCAATCTTATCAAATAAGAAGGTGGAATTAAAAAAATATTCTACATTAATTATACCTCAAAATGTAAATAATATGGGCGAAAAGGTTAGTCTTCATAGACGGCTATATAAAAATAAATAAATTATATAGAATTTTTTTTAATCGAAGATGTTAATCAAATGACGAATTTTTGAAAAGTTAATCATTGTTAAAAAATTGGTAGATTTTGCCTTTGGAAACCATTACTCTACTAATAATGTGGTATCCTTCTGTATTTTTAACTATCTTTAAAGCTTGTGTATGAGTTTTCCGAACTTCCCATACATTTTGCAATAGATAAAAGAAAGATAAATTACATCTTAAAATTAATTACTTCATGGAATAAGGCTTTATTTGAAATACCTTTCCAGAGACGTTTAAATAAAAATTAAAAAGTTAATTCAATTTATTTCATGTGATTACAATAATAAATAATAAATATTTAACTATTCATTAAATAAGTACTACACTTTCATCAAATATTACAGCGAAATTTGTTTGTCTTTTATTTAAATTAATTAGTCGATAACGATGTTTCGCAAGGCAAATCGATTCTCTTCCCGTGCAGCCAATGGCATTAAACTGAGTCACTGCGACTTACTCCGTAATTAAAGCTTAATAAAATTCATACGAGCAGAATTTATTCTGTTTATTTTCATCTTTTCCATCTCATTTAGTAGTATTTACGCGCTGCATTTCAGACTTTATTTTTTTTATGGCATTAAGTTATTTACCGTTGGAGACTAATGGATTTTCAGATGTGAAAGTTTCATGCTATTAGAATATTTCGCATTAAAATGTAATGGATTGCTAATTAGTCAACGTTTGATGTATTATTATTAGAGTGGATATTGAAAGCATATTCTCTTTTCTTCGTCTTATGATAATCGGGTTCTTGAAAGAATATTTGACTCTCTTAGACAAACATAATGTTGCACGTACTTATATATTCAAATGCACAGCCGAATAGAAAGGATATTTGTGTGAACAAATTTAATAATATAATAAAAGTTAATAAAATTAAAAACATTAGAGTGTTGTACTTTTTACTTTGCATAAAAGGGAAAAACAGTGTTTTCAGTTATATTTATTGATTCTCTCAAGCATGATATCTTACATCTTAAACTACTTTTATCAAGGTATTTAATGCACGATGAGTCAATTTTAAACCATTTAAAGGAGAAATATAATTCCAAATTTTATAATAAGTCGAGGTGGTTTGTTGGTAACATCTCGGCTTTGGATTCGATGAATTTCGTGTTTGAGATCCAAATCCGTCGAATAATTATTGTGTAAACCTAATAGGCTCGTTAAATCCTTCTAAGCCAAATCCCTTCCAACTGCAGGAATGTAGAAGTTTGAGGAAAGAGGTGCTAGTTCGGGCGTCGCCTACGTTATATAATAATATAACGTCCCGAAATAAGCCTACTGTTGCTTCAACTCAGTGCACAACTATAACTAAATTAAACTGTGCATCCAAGCTTTAAAAATATGCATTCTTCATGAAGTGGCTCAAAAACTGAACCGTCAGGCATTAAATATTTTGGTTGAAGCATTCAAGTTATCGATCGTTGCAATTTGCTTAAAAACATTGGTAAAACAAGTCATACATGAAACCGTGATAGAAAGCTGGAGATGTCTCCGAAAATGCCTAGACGTCCATTAAGCAGGAACAATTTTCCGTCTAACGGACTATTCGCTAGAGATTCATTCGAATTCGTTAGAACGGATAAATTCGTTTAGAAAATGTAGATTCATTTTTAATGTTTTCTCGTTTTACGAAGTTCAAACAAAAAAAAATGTTATAATCATCGAAAACTTCGTAAGTCAGATTTTGAAGAATCACCACGTTTCAAAATTCACTGAGTTCGAAAAATATACTTTTCCCATTATGTTTATCTATGAAGATTGCAACTAAAAAAGCCTTTTGATCTAGATAGGTTGATGGTATACATTCTTTACACCAAATATTGAGCAAAATCTAATCATGGAAGTCTGTCCATCTGGCTATTAGAGTTTCAGATGACACGATAACTACAAAACGAAGAGAGTTAGATGTATAAGTTCCGGTTCACAGATTTACGAACTTGCAATCAAAGTGGTAGATTTCTGTCAACTTTTAAACAGAATCCACTTGTAGGAAATCTGTCTGTCTAGTTATTAAATTACAAGTAAACTTGATATTACCCAAAGAGATGGTAGATAAAATTTGATATAAAAGGTTAGCATATAAAATATGGATTAAAAAACCGTACATTTGTCTTAATTTTCTTATACATATAAAAGCAACAAGTTTTAAAAAACAATGACTTGATTCAATAAAATTTTGTTATCTTGCAAGTAGAGTTTCGTGTAACATTTTGATGCCAATCAAATTGAAAAAAAATTGTCCTGAACGGATACATTCCGTGGCAGATTCAATAGAAATTCTAGATTCAAACCAAAGACCGAGAATTCGTAACTGTCACCAAGTGAAGCTTTTCTACCTTACCCAAGGTTCTAAAATTATGTGGGAGAAGGGGGATAGTAATTTTATTGGAAGGTATGGGAGAACATTTTAAAGAGAACACCCTCGCTGGTTTATATTTAATTTAATCAGTTACCATTTCTTGTGCCGACGTCCTAGCCCAGAGGTAGAGGTCCCTGTGAGCTGGGCGCCCTGGGTCCGAGTCCCGGTTCGGGCATGGTTATTCTTCATCTGTCCTTTCTGTTAGATGTGTGAATGTGCCCCCCTGTAAAAAGGGGCTGTGCAAGCGAATGTGATGCGTGAGTAGCTAAAACGTACTCATAGCCCTTGTTGGCGCTACTTAAAGCAAAAGATGCATCTTCGGCTTAAAATCACTGACTGCCTCAGCGAGCTTCTTCATGGCAATTGCCATTATAAACAACAACATTATTTCTTTTATTAGCAATACACGGAAAACCAAGCTATTATGTTTTGTAAAATAGCAGTGGTCAAATTCATCGAAATTTAACAGTAGTGCGGAACAAGAGTTTGAGGAAGATAATGGACCGTCATCTACTGGCTATGATCTTTACCAGCTCATTACAACAAGTCAGCTTGAAAAACAATACAGTTTCCCTGTCACCATTCAGAGGCTGGCAAAATGATTTTGGATTAAACAATGAATCACGCGTTGATCGCGAGATGTCTTCAAGAAGTTAGTCCTTATTTTCTGTTCTGTTTTTCCTTAATTAAATACAAATACGGAGCAGCTTGGTCTGAAAATATTTTGGGGACAAAATGCATGAATGTATTGGAATATTGATTTTATTAATTTTGCAATCACCAACCCAAAACAATTTAGCTTCAGCCTCACCAATCAAGGTTGGTCGACAGATTTTTGATTGAACAATGAATTATGCGCTGACATTGGGTTATCATCAAGGGCGGTTTGCTTATTTTTTTAGAGCGAAATACAAATAAGAAACTACTTACTCTGAAATACTTTAAGGTAAGGAGACAAATCACTTATCGTAACCAACTTGCTCACAGGAAATACTGATCTTGTTAATTTTAATTTACAAACTTACTTTTTAATTTTTAATCTTGTTAATTTAAAGCTGGTAAAGCGATTTTTTGTTGAACAATGAATCATGCATTATAATCAGGTTGTCATCAAGAGGGGCTTTTTCCGCACCTCAGCAAAATGTAAATAGAAACCAGTTTTCCCTGAAAAACTCTAGACAGTGACCGACAGGAAAATATTCGCGGCAAGTTGCCTTTGATGATAGTAAACTAGTTTCAGTTAATAATAAAAATTAGTTTTGAGTAATATTCAGGAATTACCACAAAGTCAATATCATTTAATTTTGTTAATAAAAAAATCTCTCGGAGCCACGCATTCCTACTTTCTAAAACATAAATATTCGTCAAATTTGGTAGCTCAAGGCTACACAATCCAGGTATGTAAAGCCTTCCCTCCACACACTTTTTATATAAAGGATTTTCAACTTAAATAGATGTTATGAGCTTACATGATGGTTTAATGCAAAGTTTAAACTATTTTTTAAGTCTAATATTTCTTGAGTATATAAATGCAGTTACTCTAACTTCCACCATTAAGTATGTATTGGCGCTTTAAAAGATGAAAGGTTGAGCCCAAAAAAAACTAAAGAACTAGAATGTTTGATGTTTATGTTTTTCTACACAAGAGCCGACCTTTACTAAACTGCCCCAAACACACGTTAAAATATTAAAAAAATGATGTCAATAAAATTGTTTAAGATGATGAAATCAGTAGTACATGTTAAAGATGATTAAAAATCAGGTGACTCGAATGTTCTAAAAACTAGAAAACAAGCATAAGGAAATGCTAAATTCAAGTAAAAAGCTTAGTAGCCTTTTAAGATTTTTAAAATATTTTTGCGATTTTTTTACTTGCCAAATCTTGTAAAGTTAGAAACAATTAATGGAAGAGGGGAAAAAACGTCATGATCAGATTTAAAAGAAGGGCAACCAATTAAAATATGAAGAGCACTAAAATCAACACGACGCCAAGGACATATTAGTCCCTCTTACCAAAAATGAAATACCTTTGAGCGAGGCGAGAAGATTCTCAAATTTAGAAAGGAAATATACACAGGAGAATGAAAATGTATACATTGGAGAGATTGACACTTCAATAAAAAAAAGTAAGCGAAAGATTTTTGTGTTTTTACAGTAGACTCCAAAAATATTATTGCAAATATTATTTTTTAAAACATTTTTTAAATTAAAAAAGGAATTTATTGTATAAAATTATCTTGTTCGCCTCTCCCCCATCTGAATGTTTGGAGATTTTGTTTCATAATTATTATTAGTTCTTAGTCTTACAAGGAAAATTAAACCTTTTTAATTACTTTTGCATTTAATCGTTTAATTTTTTTTCAGTTGACTATAACTAAGAAGGAAAAAAAAAGACTATTTCTTAAAGAACCAGATTATGTAAATAAGAAAATAAAGCATCCAATAAAGCATCCGTGAAATGCTATTATTTTTTCGCCAATTCTTTTTCTTTCTTTCTTTCTTTCTTTTCTTTTCTTTTTTTTTTTTTTTTTGTCTTTAAAAGCCAATACTTTTCCCCATGGAGCGCCCCTAGGGTTGACACCCTGTGCATTTGTACCCCTTCCCTTCCACTTTGTTCTTCTGTCGTCGTGCCTCAATGTGTGTGTGTGTGGGGGGGGGGAAATAAAATATTTCCAAAAGGCGAAGTGGGCTTGGCTTTTTAAAATATCCCTTTTTACTTTCAACCTAGCGATATGATCTTTTTTTATTTTAAGATTGTAGCTGGACAAAAAGAAAATGTCCCTTCCCTTTCTATCTACTGTTATGATGTCCGAGAAACTATAGAAAGTGATAAAAATGATTCTTACTCTCGCATTGATAAAATCATCCACAATATCCTTTTCTTCCACTCTTAAAATCTTTAGATATCCTTGAGTTTGAAAAACACGATGTTGGCTTTATGTCTGTCTGTCTGCTTGATAGTTCAAAAACACTCTGAGTTTTGAAGGATTAAATTTGGTATATGGTCTTAACATTAAATTAATAAATTTTTATCCAATTTTGAGTGAAATCGATTCGGAGGAAATCTGTCTGTTCGATTGTTAACCCAATAACATGAGGGGAACTAGAAGGATAAAATTCAGTTCATCGATTTAGCATCCAAAACATAGATATTTTTCAAATTTACATCCATTTCTGTTAAATAGTTCAACGTCTCTCTGTACTTAACATCTATAACTTTCACGTCTGTCTGCCGTAACGTCTGTGGCTCTGTACTTTCAAAAGCATGTAAACACGATAACTCAAAAATGCGATGACTTAACCATAAGAAATTTGGTTTGTGCTTTTAGATTACAGTTGAATTCTATGCCAAATTTTGGGAAAAAATGGGGAAAATTCGGGCAATTGGTTGGGGAAAATGCAAACCAAATTCGATTTTCAGATACTATTACACACTAACCACCAAAAAAAAACTCTTCAAGGATTGCACGATATATAAAAATTAGTAAAAAGGCTGAATTCCCCGCAAAGTTGCCAGTCCCGCCAATTTCTTAGTTGCTGTACTGCTGCCGTCAGTACCACACAAAGCACTCTACCCCCTTAACCAAAATTCACCACTATTTTCGTGGAGGGCTCCCCCTTCTCGAAAACAGTTGTGAATTTTAGGAATGACCACTCCTATTGGTTTTTGTCATCATTAGAGATTTCAAGGGAATAACAGCTTCACAAAAATCAAGAAAATCTAGAAAAAGCACATTTTAATTAAAAACATTTTTTTTTAAAGTTTGTCTACTTTTTTGTATAGAAGACTAGAAATCAGTAAATAAAAGGGAAAAAAATGGCTCAACAAGTTGTCCAAATAAAACAAACATTGTAGAAAAGTGGTAGATTCATTCAGTTTAGTTATATTAACGTTCCATTGGACATCGCAATTTTGAGCCGCTGTCGGATGACGAGGCCGACATCTGGGCTGAAACTTCTCTCCCCAAACTCACACACCACACTAGTGGAGGGACGATCGGCCCTGACGAATTTAACATGCACCAGACTCGCTTACACAACGGTTCTTCGATGGAGTCGGAGCTTGAGGTTTAAACCCTCTGGCTCGGAAGGTGCCCGTGGCAAGAAGGTTTAACACCAGACCACCGTGGCCCATAAAAGTGGCAGAAGCAAGCGTTAGATTTTTTTCTGCGCATATTACCATGACACTAAGTTCCCACGAATGAGCTGAAGACTATGTAGCTCATAGACTATATGGCACTCAGCCAAAACATTCTGTTTTATTATTCGTTCCTTTCCTTTTCTTTTTTTTTTCTTTTACTTCCCCACATGCGAAACATACAAAGAGGAAATATTGTGCTTGTCGAAAAATTTGAATTCGTCAGTCCTGAATCCAAAAAACACATTTTTAAAAAACTTGTAACTGTATGTCTTCTTGTCCGTAAATACGATATTTCAAAAACCAATAAGCTAGAAGGATCAAATTTGATATATGCTCTCTACACCAAATTTCTAGAAGTCTATCAAAATTTAAAATAAATCCTTTCGAGGGAAATATATCTTTTTGGTTATCTTAATATAAATTGATCTATCTTTTTTGCACGTTTTTTTTTAAATAAACGTGGTAATTCAAAAAAGAAAATAATAATGAGTTAAATAATTAAAACTTGGTACATGATCTTATTATTCCTATTGTAGTCCTATGAGAAATCTTGGTGTCGGAAGGTTAGAAAAAGGACACACAAATACATGTCGATTTCCAGGTATTAAAAATCTGGACATCTAAACCATTAAAGGAATTTTTTTTTAAATAGAAACCCCACTTTAAAGTTTTTTATCATATGAGAATAGGATTTTTTTTTGTTTGAGGCTTCTGAAAAATTGAAGGTTACGAATAACTGAAGCTCGAACTCGCGTAGGAAATGAATGAAGCATAAATGGCAATATTCATCAATATTTTTTAATGGCATGTATTTTTTTACTTGCGTTTATCAGTATTGCATCATTATTATCATGTCAGAGCTTGATGTTGTTTTGGGAATGAGGTTCAGGACGTCAACAAAAATCTGTAGGCGAAAAATAAGATGTTATCATCTGCACGGGCATCTCAAGAAAACAGCTTTTAATAACGTGTTGCCATGACATTTACAAAAAGATAAACCATATAAAAATGTCATGTTGAGCACGTGATTATATAAAATGAAGTAAATAGGAAATGTAATTTTTTTAACAGTAAATACGGGACCAAGTTTTTTGGATCGTTTGCATTACTAAAGGGGCTCATTCAATGAAGCAATTAAAATGAATAACAACATCATTTAGCTTGCACAAGCACGTGGTGCTTGGTTGTTCAAGATATTATGTTCGGAATGATCCATTGAAATATGCATAACAGATTTGCTTATTGTTTTCAATAAATGTTTGGAAAAGTTTTTTGCACTTTTATTTCATACATATATATTTTTACCGAATTGCATGCGGTTAATAATACACATGTTTGGGTTTTCTTTACTATCCTATGAAAAACGCAACTACCAGGAGTGCTCTTTTCAATGTTTTTACTGCTATGCAATTGAAGTGTCTGGAGAGCTTCATACAATAAAATATTGGTTGAGTTTGTATACATTAAACTTGTTGCAGGTTATCGGCGCCAAGAGTTAGATAAAAAGAATAACACCTTTCATTTTTTCCCCGTAATATCATCATAATTGTTCCATAAATATAGGTAAGATGTCCCTGAATTTAATTATTTTACAAAAAAAAAATCTAGCTGCTTTTTGTTTTGTTTTTTAATTTTAGTTTAGTTATAAAACGTGTGATAAGTGCTATTCAGTATGATAGATAAAAAGACACCTGATGATCTTTCAATATACCCCGGTATGATAGAATGAGTCGACGTCCTGGCACAGATCTAGCGCGTCTACCCCGTGATCCGGGTATCTAGGTTCCAGTCCCGGTTCGGCATGCTTGTTCTTCATCCGTTCTATATGCGAATGTGCCCCCCCCAGTAAAACGGGACTGTGCAAGCGGACGTGATGAGTGGGTAGCTAAGACGTACCCTTGGCCCTAGTTGGCGCTATTACAAACAAGAAACGCACCCGTGGCTTAAAATCGCTGACTGCATTGGCGTGCTTGTCCACGGCAAGTGCCATAAGAAGCAACAATGATAATGACAGAATTGAAATCGCTCATTTCAGATATATCGCTACAATCTGAAGAAACGTTCCTCCATTGAGGTTTTGAAAGCAGAGATGATTACATTGGAAATTAGATGAGTTTTATTCTATATGTGCCTACGGATTGTCCGGAACCAAAATGTGATTTATTTCTAGCGCTATCACTTTTGATGATTTTACCTCGCAGAAGAGTGATGTGCAGTGAGTAATACAAACGCATTTCAAAAGTTTTTTTCCCCATAACTTTAATGTTATTAAATGCCATTCCCCCCCCCCCCGTTTTTCTCCTTAGGATTTTTGCGTTGATTATTCAAGTATTACATATTATTCAATTTAAAAATTGTGTATTTATTGTTAATATACCTAATTAAATTTTCCAAAGTACCCAAGGTGCTCTGATATAATTCGCTTGTCAGAAGTGAATGGATCACTGGAACTCACTGCATGTCAGAAACTAATTCTAAACGTTCCCGCCATCTTTCATCTCACAACTGGGCCACGGTTGAAAAGGTTTCTGCTTCGAAACCAGAAGACTTCGAGTTTGAGACCCGATTCCACCGAAGAACCGTCGTGTAAGTGGGTCTGGTGCACGTTACACCCACCGCGGCCAAACGTCCACCTGCTGATGTGGTATAGACTTTGGAGCTTAGGTGTCTACCTCGTCGTCTGACCGCGTCTCAAAATTACGAAGTCCGTGCCAAAATAACCTTAATGCCGCTTTAAAACGGGTTGTTAATATAACTAAACTAAACGTCCCACTCAATTTTTGATAAAATCAGTGCCTTTTGGCGCATGTGCAAAAGTACGAAGGCCTTTCTAAATAGTTGATAGTAGACAGTAACTACTCCCCCCCCCCTTGATATCATGTCATACAGTTAACAAATTTCATTCCGAATTAAGGAAGAACTAATTTTGCCAATTTTTTTAACATCCCGTTTTTAAAGTAATATTAGGGTTATTTTGGCTTGGACCTCGTAATTTTGAATTGCAGTGAGATGTGGAAGACGACACTTAAGATGGCATACCCCTCTTCAAACCTCCATACCACACCAGTGGGAGGATGTTCAGCACCGACGGATTTAACGCTTACACGACGGTTCTTCGGTGGAATCGGGTCTAAAATCTGAAACCGTCCAGTTTCGAAGAGACTTTATTACCAGGCCACCGGAGTTCTCGCTCATTATGATAAAATGGAAGACGAAGATATTAATGCCAGTAAGCAATCATGATCCAATGACTCAGCTGAAACCAAAACATGTATTTTTCTATTCTTTTCGTCGTGAATAAATTATAACTTCTCATTTTACAAATTTAATTTGATGTCAAAGAAAGCATCTTAACTTCCTGATAAAGTGAAATGTGAAGATAACTTCCTGTGTTTATAAAAAAAATTTGAATCTATTCAAATGGAAAATAAAACATAATTCTTTTTTAAAAAATCGATCAATAATACATCCTTTATCGATTTTCCTATATAAAGGAAACGTGTTAAAGTTTAGTATAATTAAATAGGAGACACGTCGATTTTTAACATTAAAATATCTTCAAAAGGTCATAATCTAACCTATCGCTAATTCGTCTTTCACTTCCCGAAGACTCCCGACCTTATGCTAAAAATAGCTGCAATCCTTCCAACCGTAAACTTTTCTGAGAAGAAGCCCTCCCATTTCCCACTAAGTCCACCTAAAATAGTCTGCGCCATCGATTGAAAAATACGCTCGTTACAAGACATTTACGTCAAATTTTTATCCTACCTTTTGCACGGCGAAATGGCAACAATATCACATTGTTTGCGGTTTAAATGGGCAACGGGGAAAACGTGGAGGTCTGTTGTCAGTGGGCGGTGTGTTTACCAGTTCGGGTGAAAATAGTTCGGCAGGTTCTGAATTATGTTGTGTTTGAATGTTTTAACAAGGTGTGGGTGTTATCTTTGGCAAGTTGTATGGAAGTTGGTTCGCAGAGAATTGCTCTGCACATTTTGAATTATTTATGGCAGAAATTTTCAGCCTTTTTAAAGGGATGATTGGGTATTCTTTCGAAAATGTAGAAGTTTACTTCCGACAAGGAAAGCGATATAGTTTAAAATAAACTAGAATGTTTATGCAAATATTTTAATGATACTTTAATACGAACTTGTTATTGTGATGTCAGAGCATGATGTTGTTTTTGGGATGAAGGTTTTAGCATCAACAAAAATTAATAGGCTAAAAATAAGATTTTTTATCTGTACGAGTACCTAAAAAAAATCAACTCTTAATAACGTATTGCCATTTCATTTACATAGTCTCTGATGAAAAAACAGTTAATGACTAGAGAAAATATAACCTAGTGATTATATGAAATGAAATAAATAGAAAATGTTATATATATTTTTAAACAATAAAGGTGTGCAATACTAAAGTGACTCATTCATTGAAAGAATTAAAAATAAAAATATAATTTAACTTAAACGAGCACGTGGTGCTTGGCTATTCAAGAAATGATGTTCTGACACGATACATTGAAATATGCGTAGTGAATTTTATTTTAATCTTTATTTTCTATTATTTTACCCTTTATAACGGCATGAGAAATATATTGGCCATCAAATTCATCAGTTTTTAAAAGCTTATCTAAGCAATTCTGATTAGATCTCACAATAAATATTGGTAAATGCTGTGACTACAAAGCGCGGTTCCAGCAACAAAATCGGGGTAGTTGTAATCTAGCGATAAGATCTCAGCTTCGGAAGCGGAGAGGTTCTAGTTCGAGACCCGATTCCAACGAAGAACCGTCGTGTAAGCGGATCTGGCGCGCCTTAAATCCGTCGGGGTGAAAAATCCTGGCGCTAGAATGGATGGGAAGTTTGGAGAGGGAGGGCAGCTAAAGTGGCATCCTCGTCATCTGACCATGGTTCAAAATTATGATTTTCGTTTCAAAATAGCTCTAGCGTTGCTTTAAAAGTGTACGTTAATATAATTTAACCAATTACTAACCCTTTGCATTCCGATGATGCCCCTGACTCACCATTCAAGATTTTACATCATTTTGACGCTTTATTTGTTATTTCAAATTCAATGGTTAAAAACGCCTACATAATGATTAAGAGATGTAGATTCATTTTTCAAAAAAACTTATTGACTTAAAAGAATTATGTATATTTATTTTTCATAGCAATAAGCAAATCTTTGCATTGGGTGAATAATTTTGCATCTTATTATCTGTCAGAGTGCAAAGGGTTAAATTAACGATCCATTGTTACTCTGAGGTGTACTTGGTAAGAGTCAACTCTGAAGTAGATCGATGTAAGTTTTCACTAAATTTAAAGTTATAATTTCCTCTAACTACGACCAAACGCTTTGATTTTCTATAAAGTATTAATTTATCCAATTATTTAATTACTATTAGATTTTATAAAATAAAATAAATAATTTATTATTTGTCGTCTAAATTGGTTTGAAAATTTTCAAACAGATATAAGTTTATTCACATTCTTTTGAAATGATGCGGGGGGGGGGGAGAAAGAAAGAAAGAAAAAAACATACATTTGGATTTTTCTCGAAATAATTGATTTGCTCTGACTCTTTTATAGCAGTCACAGAATTTTTGAGAGGTCTCGTTTATCTTTTTGCTGGTACAAAATAGTTAACTTCATGACTCTAGCGGGGAGGGGACCTGGGGCACCATTTAAAATTGATCTCAAAAATTCGAATGATAAAAAAGGAGTGGTGGTCTGGAGGAAGATTTTGGCTTGGGAATGGAAGGTTTCAGGTCTGATACCCAATTACACTGAAGAAAGTGTGAGCGTGGCTGATGCAAGTTAAATCCGACAAAATTCTTCCTACTGGTGTGGTCTTTGAAGCTTGGAGAGGGGTCTTACAGCTCAGGTGTCGTCCTCATCATCTGACCATGTTCCAAAATTATGAGGTCCGTCCCCAAAATAACTCTAATGTTGCTTTAAATTGGGGCATTAATAAAATTAAACCAACTATAAAATTAGCGATCAATTGCTATTTTGAGGTGGAAACATTTAGTTCTGTAATAGATTGATATAAGTCTTTACTAAATTAATGCCTCAAACGTTTTGATATTCTATTAATTATTTATGTAGTCAATTATTTAGCCAATCAATTAAATTTTATATGATAATCTAAACAATTTAATAGTTGTCAGCTAAATTTGCTCGAAAATTTGTTATGTAAGTTGTTTCACATTTGTTTAAAATAATGAAAAAAAAAGAAAAAAAGATTTGGAATTTTCTCGAAATAATAGATTTTTGGGGATTCGTTTGATATTCTATTAATTATTACAAGATTCACAGAATCTTTGGGCGTTTGGTTTATTTTTTTGTAGGTACAACGTTGTAAATTTCATGACTTTTGGGGGAAAAATTCTGGACCGTCATATAAATTGATCACAATAAAAATAAACCAAAATTTTTCGAACTCAAAAATGAATTTCACTTCATTTGACATTTTAAATAACACGTGATTAATATGTTATAATTTTCAACAAGAATGAACGTGCGCTTGCACATAATTGAATTAAATTATAAAGCAATACGTTTCATTGCTCTTTGACATTTTCCTCTTTTACATAATGTCTATTTAAAATTATGGATCTCAAAATACATTGCAGATAAAAATTGCGTTTGTCCTTGTTAAAACTAAAACGTTTTTCCCCTTCCTTTTTACTTTCTTTTTTCAGTATTAGAATTTCACTCTTTCCTCTTATTGCAGCGCACAAGAGCAATTGCTCCAATTACATTCGCGAAATAAATCATCAAATATATTTTATTCGTTGCTAGGCAACGGTTGCCATTCGATGGAATTAATCAATTAGTTTCGTAAAAAGATGAAATCAGTTGCAACTCTCGACTTCTTCGGACTCAAAATAAATAGTGTCTGACAAGAATTAAATGATTTAACTTCTGTCGCAAAATGAAAATGTTCCATTATTCGAAATAGAATGTGTTTATGCAAGTATGCTTTATCAAAGAAAAAACAATATTTAGAAGCCCGAGAATATTACTTCACATTCTTAGAACTTTCTATAACTTTCTTTTATCATAACGTATTGATATGTCAACCTTTTAAATTGCAATAAAAATTGTCTAAATTGATATATATTGGACAATAGAAATTCAATTATTTAATATCTTTAGAACTTTCTATAATTTTCCTTTTATAATAATACATTATCGTTTAAATTGATGTAAATTGAACTACAATAGAAGTTCAATTCATCGAAAAATTCAATTTAAGGAACAGTGAAACAGAAAATAGAAAGAGAAAATGAAAATATCTCAATTTAAAAAGTCATTAAAGACATTTTTTCACTAATTTTATGATGCATTAATTATCTTTGGGAAATAGCCTTGTTTGCAGGTAATAGTGGTTGAAGTTTCATTTCAGTTAAATTTCTTTTATATAATTTGATACTTTTTTATTTTCGAATTTATGATTTTCAAAGTATAGTCGTGTCTCTATTTATTAACGTTCCAATGTTCTTTTCAAAAAATTCACTTAACAGAAATTTGTAAATTAAGCTGTAAACGATAAAAAACAGAGACTGTATTTACCACTTCATTTAATGAATTTAAGAACATATTCAAAACATTGAAAAAATGTCTATAAACCTGATTTTTACAAGTTATACAAAAGAGTCGATTTTTTCATCCAAAATTTTACGTTTTTGTTAAACTTTGGAATATTACAAAGTTTTTATATGTTTGAATATTGAGTCTGAGTACTTTTTGAGTAAACTATTGTTTTAACATCTTAGATATCATCTTCGTTATTCGTTGTATTGTTTTCATAAAACTTCGTAACTCTTCTGCGATATGTCCTTTTTTGCACAATATACAAAAAAAAAACTATGTCTTCATCAAAAAGGAGAAAATTAGACAACTTTATACATTTTCAGTATTTCCAACGTATTTAGGAATCTGAATTTTTCAAGAATGTTTTTTTCCTTCTTTACTTTTTCTTTCTTTTTCTTTCTGAAAATAAAAGGAGGGCGATACATAATGGCAGCCCATAAATTAGGGTAGCAAAATTTGAGTTCCCTATGAAATAATTTTATATCTTCGTTTGTTTGTTTTATCTTGTCAGAAAATGATGTTATTTTGGGGATGAGGTTTTTGGCGTTAGTAATAATTTGTAGGTAAAAAAGTGAAATTTTATTATCTGCACGAGCATCCTCAAAAGTCCGCTTTTAATAACGTGTTGCCATTGCCTTTACAAAAGCTCTGATTAAAAAAAATTCATGACTACAGTAAATAAAACCTAGAAAAAGGTCATTCTATGAAATGAAATAAATAGGAAATGTGATATTTTTTTTAAACAATAAATGCGAGACAAAGTTTTTCGGATCGTTTGCGATATCAAAGTGACCAATTCGATGAAGCGATTAACATGAATAAAAATATAATTGAACTTGCACGAGCGCGTGGTCCTTGGCCGTTCAAGAAATGATGTTCTGCGAGGATACATTTGAAATATGCATAGCAGAATTCATTTTAATCTTTTATTAAAATCTAATTTACTCCTTTTTTCAATCTGAAAGTTCAATGATAGAGGAAAAGAAGAGAAAAGAAGAAAAAGGAAATGAGTTAAAAAAAATTCGAAAAAGAAGCAATGAATAAGAGAAACATTAAAGGAATTGCAGACGAGCAGCCCTTAAAATCCTCTACGATACGAACACGATTGAATAATTTGGAAAGTAAACCTCTTTGTAGGCTTGAGAGCTCCGATTAGGAGCTCCATTTCTTCATTCCCCTCCAAAATTCGGCTTTCTCAATTTTCTCCCTTCTCAAGCTCATTGGCTCAGATTTGGTTCCAATTCTTACTGTATAAGCAGAAATGCATTTCATTCATTGATATTCTTTTTCTTTTACAAATTACTTTTCGAAAAAAAGAAAATAGATTCATAATTTTTTAACATTTTATTCAGATGAAATTTTTTTTTAACATTTTATTCAAATAAAAACGATTTTAAGCTGGACTTTCTCTGAGCATTCTTAGCTTAAAATCTGCCAGAAATTTACAAATTTAGCGTAAAAAACCATATACCAAATTTCATCTGTCTAGCTCAAAGCATTTTTGAATTATCTCTCTCTAATTCAGGCAGAGAGACACCATGCCAAAAAGTACTATTCGCGATGTTCTTCGGATTAAAGAAGACCTAAAGCGTGGAGATGAGCCAGAATCTTGATTTTGAAATTTCTTCACAATTAAAATGTTTTCACTTTACTTTGTGAAGCATAACGAAAGTATTTAAAAAAATACTATACTTCGTAAAGTATTTTTTTCTTTTCGTAATAAACTAAAAAAAGGGGCTTCCATAATTTTCTATTTTTTTAAATTTTATGAAGAGGTATCGATCATCATTATTCCATTTAAAAAGCGATAAAAGATTCAAGTCATTTATTGCTCATATGACGAGCATCATCGCACTGATGATTGTGTAAAATAGAAATGTATGTCTGATAGGGGAGAGAGCGTAACGACACTTTTATCTGTTGAATCATAACTATCACATAATTTCCCAATGACAAAACTGCAAGGAGTTTGTGTCAATTGTTGGTTGTTTAATGAAATACAACTGGCTTCTCATGTGGATTTGAAATGCAAAATCTTATGGTACTGATTGGTACAGTAAATCTTTTTACTTTACCGTATACGTTTTATAGAGAAAGTTTTGAAATCGTCAAAAAATTCGAAATCGAAATTCCAACGAGTCTGTAAGTTTCAGACCTAGATAAATTCGAGGAACACATTTTTAGAACATGTCCGTCAATCTGTCTGTGACAAAAGTAAGTCAAAAACTCTTTGAGCCCAGAAGGCTGAAATCTGATATATGACCTATATATTCAAATTTAGAGATTTTATTGAAGTTCTGTTCAAAATAATTTTTGACCAGAATTCTATCTGTTTGAAAATAAACTAACAAGATTACTAAACAAAGAAGAATAGATAGATAAAATTCGGTAGGCAGATTTTATATTTATAATATGGACATATGGAAAATTTTGGGCCAAATCCTACTAAATGTTGATTGTCGGTCGGTCTTTACTATCAAAAACATGAAACGCGATCAATTATGTCTGTTGGCTTAAATATATGAAATTTGGTATAAGGTATTGGGACTATATGAGTTTCAGCATTGCAAATTTTCGACTTTCACGACATTGCAAAGGAGAAAAAAATAATTATATGGAAATTATCTTTTCCTTGTATCGAACGTAAATAACATACAAATACATTTCAGTGTTCGATATAAAAATTCGTTAAAAAAAGTTTCCTTAAACAAATATTTGCTAAATGCAGACTCTAATTTTTTTAAAGGGAGATTATGATAGACACTTAAAACCAGTTTCAGACAGTCTTTTTTTTTATTGTGTACTTGAAAGTCAGTAATGAAGCATGCATTTCTGCACTGTCTGACATCTAATTGTCCATTGTCAGTGCTAACTTCCCTTTCTTGCTTCTCGAGTAGTAAACAAATAAATTTTATCGCTAAATAAGGCAACCCATAGCCAGTTTGAATAAATAAAGTAATAATTTTTATAATTAATTTTTTTGTTCAACATTTACAAAAAAATACGTGAATATCTCTGAGGAAGCAACAGCATGACATTTGTAACACAATAATTATACCATAAAGTTCCCTTTAGAAAATTTAATAAATGTAAGCGTTTTTTGTTGTTGTTGTTTATTTAGAACAGAATATATAAGATAAAATCTAATTTTTACTTTATTTAAAACAATAACGCTGAAAATTAAAACTGAAAGAAATTTTTCACGTACATGCGCAAGAGTTGTCAACAAATTTCTCCCTATAATTTCAGTGCATTGTCACGGTTAAAATCTCGAGTTCGAAAAAATGGCAAGCAATAGTTTCAGCAAGCAATATTTACCCATAAACAGAATATCGCCGAAGGGGAACTCAGGTATGAAGCTTCTGGTGTAGTGGTTGGTTCTCGCCATCTTGTTAGGTTCAGAAATGTTGCGGGGACAATTATCCCTTATCGACGATGGAGCATGCTTCCTTCGGGAAAGGTTGTACCGTTGCCGGTGATGGACCTTAAAATTCAATCTTAGTTCCTGCCTATGCTGTCTCAGCTTCCGGTCATTCAGATTTAACCGTGTGAAATCCGGAGTGATGTGTGTGTTTTTGTCAGAGTAGCTATCTATGGTCTATCATAGACAAATTTTCTCTAACATTTGATGCAGGTTTATTTATAATCTTGATAAAGTCGTAGATTAAACTTCATCCATGCGATTGTTTAGTTTTTGAGTTGCCATGTTCATATATATTTGGACGGGAAGAAGTATTTACTTTTAGCGTATTTAAAGATTCAAAATCAGATATATATAATAATTTTGGTTTAAAACCTTTTTACTAAAATTCAGTCATCCATATTTTTTTGCGTTTTCAAACCGTCGCATTTGGATGGACAAGAGAAAAGATATCCACCTGTAGAAGTGTTAGTCTAAGATTTGATACATATAAGCAATTTAATACTAAAAATATAAGCCAAATTTATTTTATCAATTTGATTATATTTGTAAAGTTTCATGATCGCATGCAAATGGAAGAATGGATAGACATTAAAGAATTCCGTCCACAAAGAAATGTAAATATCTAATTTTGGTGTCAAGACAGCATATCAGACTTTGGGAATAAACATGTTGACCGATAGACATTATTCAAATTATTTTTTTTTTCTGATATTAAGTCTATCTTACAAATAAATGTATTTGAAAATCTCCGAATCGAATTTTTTGATCCCAGCTGTGGATTTTTTTAGTTATTTTAAAAATAGTTATTTTCGAATACTTTAAATTTTGTAAAACATAATC
This sequence comes from Argiope argentata, assembly GCA_026289955.1. NCBI lineage: Eukaryota > Metazoa > Arthropoda > Arachnida > Araneae > Araneidae > Argiope > Argiope argentata. Next base: position 370,020 of record JAOUZG010022945.1, read on the forward strand.
CCGAAGTTTTAGTTTTTGATAGTTATATTTTTGACTGTATTCATAGTTCTATAGGCGCGAGTCAAAAATCTTTAAAGATTAAATCGTTTCTCTACTTAACCTTTTGGATATATGTAAATTTATTATTGCTGTGCCTTAGACACGAAACAAGGTATTTCAATAGCACCGAAGGTCATCAAAAAGAAAAATCAGTGAAGCTTAATCTAATCTTTTGATCCCATCACCTTAAAATAGACGAAAGAGATATAGATTAAATTCAAAAAGCGTCATACCGCATTGGTTGCCATAGCAACGATTGAACAGAGAAATATTGGCACTTAGAGAATCGATGTTTCTCCGGATAAACAGGAAAATCTCCTTACTTTATTTAGATCGTTTTAATGCTTTAAGTTTTCTTGTTTACTTTAGTGCTTTAATGGGCACAGAAATATTTTCACTCGTATTTTGTTTTTCAATTTCTTCATTTGTATTTTTTTCCCTAATGACTCAAATTCTTGGAATGTGGTTTGATTATTTCATTACTCTTGTTCATTTGGAATTTTAATTATTTATTGTTTGTTGTTAACGGAATAATTCACAATATTTAAACCGTTTAAATATGCAAAAAAAATTTGAGTTAAATTAAAAAAGATTGTTACCTTGATTTCTTTATATATTTAATTAAGTTTACAACTTATTTAAAATATTTATTGCTATTTATCATACACTGATTAGAGATGTACACTTGTAACCATCATATTTTCATATTTTTAAATAAATATGTTAAATAAAAATTATTCCTTCAAATATATTTTAAATTAAATTTTAGAAGGTTTTAAATTGATATCTTGATTTCTTTATTGAAGTTTACAAGTTATTTAAAATATTAATTGCTATTTATCATAATTTAAACAGAGTTGTATATTTACATCAATCATATTTCCGTTTTTTTAAAAATGTTATGTTCAGTAATTTTATAACTGGTTAAGAAAATAATTTATTTGCTACATTTTTGAGCTAAGCTATGAAAATTTTTATAATTGATCATGAATTTTAATCCATGATTAATAACTTGTTTGATTAATCTATTTTAATCGTAATTTTAAGTTCGGAATTATCATTACTTTTCAGATGCCCCATAACTAACGCTCAATTGATGCTAACTTCCACTAAAAAATAAAACTATTTTTCAATAAGAAAATTGTTTATGTAAACTTGAAGGGTGATATTTTAGAATCTTAATTTGCTACTATTAGTAAGCGTCTGATTTCCTGACTCTGAAAACAGATTTTACAGGCTGGGCAAGTTATATGCATTTTTTTTCAGTACAAATGTCATAATTTTTTAAGAACCGAATGCAAAATGCCACACTTACTTTCCATGCTACAATTGTCTATTTTAAAGTTAAATAAATAAATATCTTGTACAAATAATAAAGTTATGTGACTTTTCAAAACTACAAATTTGTTTTTAGAAAAATTATTTCTCATGTACTCATGTGTTTTTAACTCAGATCATATAAACAGAGGAAGGTATATTACCTGTTTCATTTCTGGTCAGTCATTGCTCATTATAAATGCAACTGTGCCGATTGAAGGTCGCGGTACGAACCTGCGACGTTTGGGCCTGTAGCCGAGTAATATACCGATCGAGCAAAAGGGACCCTTCAGCTCGGAGGATATTATCTGGCCTAAAAGGCTGGCGCTACAGTACTCCCCTACCAGTGAGTCTCCGATAGAGGGCGCCACGACAGTTGAACGAAGCTACGTGCGAAGGTTGCGTTTATTCAAGGTCGGTCGCTGGGTTAATAAAAATAAATTCTTGTTATGTAGCAATTTTAATTTCTTCTCTTTTATAGTTGTATGCTTTATCTGGTTACAATATTAAAACTTTTCTACATTTTTAGCATTATTTTATTTAAAAAATTTGTATGTAAAACCACGTGCATTATTATGGTTAAAAGGATCTCCCTTGCTCTGAGACACCTGACACCTGCTTGACCGTTGTAACCTTTCCTGATTTCTACACTAGATAATTGGAATTTCCGGCTAGCTGTGTCATGAACTGTGTAACTCCCTCACTTTATAAATGCTCCAGACTGCCAGATGCGGGGTTCTCTCACTTAATGGACATTAAGTCGAGTCCAGTTAAAGAATAACTCGTGCGTTTTTCGCCCTTCCAAGGAAATAAATCGTATCTTCAATGGGTAAGGGTGTCAAACCCTTCGGATATAAATCTTGTTTTTTTATTGTGGAGGGTCAGTTATGAAGGTGTATCATCAACAAACATTCCCCCCGTCAACTGGAGACCATTGGGGGTGTATGTTGTTTTTATGTATATATGGCTGTAAATAAAGAAATCTTTAAACACTACTGTCTTATTTGATCGAACAGATCAAGTCATTGCATTATAAAACAAACATAATTCTTCTTTTAAATGCCTTTTTCGATCACATCATGTTCCCCCACCTCATTGTGATTCTCAGGGGATCCCCAAATTAAATTGATTTCATTCGTCTGAATTTAAATACATGTTCATGAATTGACTTTATTACTAATGAGTGACAGAGCATTGTTCGATGCATAACGCTTACATATTCTTTATGTAGTGTCATGCCTAGATTTTTTATTCTTAATTTACTTTTAATAAAGATGAGTGTGTGCATATCGAATATATTTTTTTATTAAATAATCTACTGAAACATTGCAAAGATAAAAACATTTTGTTGTTCATATAAGATTTGAGTGTAAAAATATTTTTTGTGTGTACAAGATTATTTTACAAACTCGGATTTTTTTCAACGTATTTGGTTCAGCCCCCCCCCCCAAAGAAAAAAATAAAAAGTTTTTGATGTTTAATTACTGCTTTTTCAAGTTAAAGTTCACATTCCGAGGTGAAATAATAGAAAATAAAAGAAATGGCTGGTCAAATGAATAGGACTGCATAAGGTTTCTATCTATCATTATTTAAAACAAAAATATTTTGCTGAAAAAGCCATAATGGCCAAGTTACATAAAATATTTAATTGAAATTTTCATCCCAACGAACACGCAGGCATCAAGCACTGATAGTAAATAATAATATCTGGAAGCTGATTCATTTAATAAAAGCAAATAAAAATTATGTATAGGTGCCACATGAAATATTGGTTCATTTTGTACTGGGATTAAACAGTGAGATGAAACTGCATTTTTATTTATGAAATATTTTATAAAAACTGTAATTTATATATAAAAAATTATAATTTCCATTTTAAATTTGTTATTTTTCGCAGGAATAATATAATTCTTTCTAAATATATATTTTATTCAAATTTAAAGAATAGGTCATAAAAGAAAGAATTTTGAAACATTAAGTTAGAAAAAGAATTTATTTATATCGAACAAGTTACAGTTAATTCGGGATAATTGATTGGGAATAAAAGCGATTTTAAGAATAGAATTTTTTTTCATGTTGCTACTACAACAATTCATTTCACAAATTTCTTCTAAATTTAAAGGAAAAATCATAATAACTCAATATATTGAATTAAGAAACATCTCATGATTTTTAATAAGTTTCAATCAATGAACTCTGATTGATATATTGGAAGAAACGCATACGATTTTACACAAATCTAATCATATTATAATCAAAATTAGTCATTTCAGAAAATTGATTATAATTTAAAGAATTCATAACAATTTGATTTGTAGAAATAGGAGGGATTTTATGTTCCAACCAAATTTGTGCAATAGATCGATGGGGATAAAAACTTCTTCCCCAGCAAATTTCTGTGTGTTATTAAGAATTAGTGATTTCTCAAAGCATCCCGGCTTAGTGCTCATCGGTTTTAAGATAAATTTTGTTACTCAGTGCCAAAATTTATGACTTTTTGACAAAAACTGAAGATCCAGAAACTACTAGAATATTGATGATATTTCGATTAGGAGCATAGATACGATATCCTTCTAGAATCTTCTTTGCCCTATCAATAGAAACTGTTAAAAGTCGAGACACGGAGCTTAAGTCAGCTCAAGCCACTAACTGATTGAAAAATTTCTTTAGAATATTGAACTCTTGCGAGCTTTCTCTCTTTAATCTGTAACGTTTAGTTAACAGAATTATGACGTATTTAAATACATTTATACTCTATAGATCTTTTGGAGGAACCAGATTTTTATACTGAATCTCTTCCGTTTCGAAACTCAGATTCTAGAAAAAATATCAACTTGTATTTTTTAAAAAAAATACTTTTTCTCATTAGTTGGTGATTTAGGGTTGAATTAAGTTACTTTTTGACAAAAACTGAGAATCCAGAAACTGCTAGAATATTGATTATATTTCTATTAGGAATGAAGATACGAAATCCTTCTAGAACTTCTTTGCCTTGTCAATAGAAACTGTAAAAAGCACAGAGCTGAAGTCAGCTCAAGCGAGTCGTTGGTTGAAGCCTTTCTTTAGAATGTTGATCTCTCGCGAGTTCTCTTTGTTTTGTGCTGTTACGTTTATTGTAACAGAATTTTTTTAGAAAATTTTACACTATAGGTCCTTTGAAGGTATATTTCATATTTTCATACTGAGTCTCTTCAGATGTAAACATCAGATCCAGTTGTTTACAGCTGAAGAGATTCAGTTCAGCTGAAGATACCAGTTTTGTATTTAATAAAAAATACTTTTTCTCATTGGAGTTGAAATTTTAAAAAGAAATACAGTTTACAATAGAAGTATATATTACGATTATAGTTTACGATCATATGTTAAATTTTATTCACCTTTGTTATCATGCCAGATCATGATGTTCATTTGGGAATGAGGTTCGTGGCGTCAACAAAAATCCATGGGCGAAAAATAGAAATTTTATTATCTTCACGAGCATCTCAGATTTTAATAACGCGCTGCCATTTCATTTGCAAAAACTCTGATTAAAAAAATAAGTTAATGACTACAGTAAATAAAACTTAGAAAAATGTCATTTTGAACACGTGATTATATGAAATGAAATAAATAGGAAACGTGACATTTCTTTAAACAATAGTGACAAAGTTTTTATGTACGTTGGCAATACTAAAGTGACTCATTCAATGAAAGAATTAAAATGAATTGAAGTATAATGTAAAACTTGCACGAGCACGTGGCGCTTGGCTGTTCAAGAAATGATGCTCCGACATGATACATTGGCATATGCAAAGTAGATTTTATTTTAAGTTACCATATTAACCTGCATAAAGAGAGACAATCGGCCTTCAGACATAAATGCAAAAGAAGTTTCATACAGATGTTTAAAACAGCAAAGTTCATTAAAATATAAAGCGTGAACGTCTATGGTATGTTTACAGTTTGTTTGCTTATTTAAGAAAATAGGAGAGGAAGAGATAATAATTACACTTAAAATTGTGGATTTGTTTTAAAAATTTTATTGTATTTCATCTCCACGCTGCAAAATTCAAATCGAAAATTGTCACTAAGATTTCTTCACTTTGATCTTCACCATTTGCTACGTAACAGGTGTTTTTTTTTTTTTTGCGCGTTTTTGACACATTAAGGACCGCAAAGAAATCTGGGACCGGACGTTTTGAGGCAAACTTGTACGTTCTGAAATCATCGTGTGAACGAGAAACGAGAAAAACGAGAAAACTCGTGAGCGATCCTTAATGTGTTAATATTGTAGGTATAGAATGTATTGTATTCTTTATTTAAAAAAAATACAAGTGAAACTTGAGACAACTTAAATAAAATTTGATCAGAATTTGGTGTGTTAGATAAAAATATTTACCGTATGGTTTCTAATCTAAATTTTATTTCTAATTATATATTTAATTTCTCATAACGCGTATAAAGTATAATTTGAACATGATATTGGAACTTTGAATTTTTTTAAGAGTCAAGCCAACTTTGTAAAAAAAAATTAGTATTAAAGTTTTGTATTTTGTAATTTGAAATATTATGTTTCCTTTTTTAAATCTGTGCTGTATTCACAATTGTGCAAGTGTAGAATGAATTCATATTTAAATGCGTGTCAAAATCGTATTTCAAATGCTTTGTCGTTTAAAATTGCTGATAATAACTGTATTTTATTAGATGCATATTATCATGTACTTATTTACATTTGTTTATCCACAGCTTAAAATTGGTTTTTATAGCATGGAATTATCAATTTTGTTCTGAAATATATCCGCTTTACTATTATCTGTACTTTGATAGATAGTAAATTAATTCTAATATATTTTTATTAAATTCATTTACAATGTCAATTTTTCGTATAGAAATTTTTATAAAACTTTTAATAAATATTCGAAACCTATTGGTGTTTTCAAATTTATAATGAGGATTTAAGACTTTAAAAAATATATGTCTAACTTTTAAAATCGTAAATGTTTAGCATTTGCTTTCACTTATTGGTTATTTTCTAATGCGTGAATTTTTGTAGGCGCGTTTATTTTGCGATTTATTCATTATTCTTTTTGCTGTGTGGGTCAGAATTTTGAGGGATAGAAAATTATTACAAAATGTTTTTTATTAAATTCATTTGCAATGATAATTTATAATAACTTTATAACACTTTTAATAAATATTCTAAGCATCTTGATGTTTTCAAATTTATAATAATATTTCAATACTTTTAAAAATATATGTCTCTAACTTTTAAAATCGTAATTGAGTAGTACTTTCTTTTTTAATCATTGATTATTTTTTAATGTAAAAATTTTTACGTACGTGTTTATTTTATGATTTATTGTTCTCTATTTGTGTATTGCATTATTGTCTATGGATTGTTTTTATAAAGCGTAAAAGATTTTTACATGATTGAAAACATCTGAATGATATAAAGATATTTTAATATTTTTAAAAATAAATCTCCCCCTTTTAAACTCTTAAATGATAAGTATTTTCTTTTACTTATTAATCATTTTGCAATGCGTAAATTTTTGTGTGCGCGTTCATTTTGTGATTTATTGGTCTTACAGCTCTGTTAATGGATTGCTGTGTAATTCTCATTTTCAAATAAATAAATAAATATTTTTCTTCACTATTGAATATAATAAAAGGTCATTTTTTCCAGTACCATTGTGGCTCTGTTTAAAAGTCTCACTTTGTAGAATCAGATTGCTTGTAGAAAGACTACATTGCTTCAACGATTGTTCATATGACTACGATTTCAATTTTGATGAAATGGGATTTTCTTGATTTCATTTACGACTTGTTTTCTCATCTCAAAATTGTTTTCAAGCTTTTGTTTTCCGTGAAATTTCCGAATCCCCCCCCCCACACTAATATCAAAATTAAGCGAAAGTGAACCAATTGCAACAGATTTTTATATCTGAAGTCACTTGAAAAACTCTTTTATAACACTTATAGCGGCAATTTTGAAAATGCATCATTGCCTAAAAAAACGAAATTATCAGAAATATTTTTTCCCGATTCATTATTTCATTTATTTATATATTTTTGTATCATTTTGTTTAGAATGCTTCTCTGTGGAGGTAACCGTTGATTCGTCCAATTGCGAGTCTATTTTAAAGATCAGGTAATGACTATTGTGTAAAGCCTCCATTGTTCCAGATGCATAAAAGGCAGTTTCTTTTGCATTATCTAATCTCGCTGAAACTACCTCACGTGGAACGTTGTTGATTTTAGTCACTGGAGCATTGGAGCAGTTGGGGGAAAAAAGTGGTACAAAGAGGGGGCTTTCACCCTTCCTTCTGCTACCACCTTCCCTCCCCCCTCTCTCTCTCTTTACTTCTAAACGATAAATGCAAAGTCAAGTTCAAGGTCAAATATCTTGCCCACTAAGTGGAACCGAGTGGATGTAATCACACGCTACATTTCGCTCGAAGTCTTTTTATAAGATTGTTTGTAAAAACATCCTTGTTTAATTTTTCCTTCCAAACCAAGAGAAAGTTAGATGATACCTTTTTTCATTTATTTATTGCAGTTTTATTTACATACCTATTTGCTTTCTTTAAAAAAATAATTCCACTTTACTGTGTTTTTACAAATAAAAGGGAAAAGCTACTTTACTTCTGTGCTTTTGCAAGGTTGCAGTAGAAGTTATCTTGGCCTATTTCGGATTTTGAAAAATGACGACAGAATAAATGTTTTATTTTTTCTCTGTCTGCTTGACGGTGTCGTGATTAGGGCGGGGCCCACATGGCGAGTGTCCATGCACGTCAGCGTCGTAATCAAAAACCTGAGAATAATTGATGATAAAATCATGTTTTAGTTTTCAAATTCTCATTCCTCAGATTAAAAAAAAATTGGAACAGTTTTTTCCCCCACCACTTCTTGTATTTAAACACCTCATTATTATCTTGAAATTTTCAGAATTTCAACATTATTTTTCAAATAAAATTATCGAAAATTCCAAAATAATAATTCTAAGTTAATAAATAATTAATAAAAATTTCAGAATAATAATTTAATAATAATTCTCAGTCAATAAATAGTTTCAAATTAATTTAATAATAATTCCAAAATAATAATTAAATAATAATTCCAAGTTAATAAATAATTTCAAATAAATTAAATAATAATTTGAAAATAATACTTTAATAGTAATTCCAAACTAATTAATAATTCTAATTTCATTTAATGATAATTTACTCATAATTTCCAGATTAATTTAGTAATAAGGCCGAATTAATTTGATAATAATTCCAAATTGATTAATAATTCTACATTGACTTAAAATTATTCCAAAATTATTATTGATTAAAACTATTAAAAGTTCTTAAAAGTTTCTGACATTAATAATCTAGACATGAAAGTTAACAAATATTTTTTATGATGTCAGAACATGATACTGTTTTAGGAATGAGGTTTTGTGGCGTCAACAAAAACCCGCAGGGGAAAAATTGAAATTTTATTATCTGAACGAGCATCTCAAAAAATCAAATTTAATAACGTGATACCATCCCATTTAGAAAGGCTCTGTTAAAAAAAAACAAATTCATGACTCTAGCAAATAAAACCTAGAAAAATGGCATTTTGAACACGTGATTATATAAAATGAAATCAATAGGAAATGTGATATTTTTTTAAACAATAAATGCGAGACAATTTTTTTTTGGATCGCTTGCAATACTAAAGTGACTTATTCAATGAAACGATTAAAATGAATAAAAAATATAATTTAACTTGCACGAGCACGTGGTGCTTGGCCGTTCAAGAAATGATATTCTGACCTGCAGAGGCGGATTTCCGAACAGGCGCATGAGGCGCGCGCCTCGGTTCTCATAAATTAAGGGGCCTCAAAATTTAGTTCTAAAATAATAATAATTTAAATTTTGAAAAAGAGGATATTTTTTTTAACAAAACCTTTAATTTTTACACTCAACTATTACCACTCTCGGTTCATCTATCACAATCAAAGAATCATTCAATATTAGTACCCTTGAAAAACCAACTATTCTGAGAATGAGAGGGAAAAAAGTCAACCAGGAGGGGGGGAGGCATTTTACATCTTTTGTACTAAAAAGATAGATAGCATACTACACCCTCCTGCACACTCGGACCCAATGATGTACATGAATGGCTCTCAAGGCAATGAACGTGTTTGTATAATAGGACATAGGACACATTTTAGCTAGAAACCTTGGTTAGAAGATGTTTGCTCAAGGAGGTTAGGTTCTCCAAAACATCCTGTTAGCTATTCAGTGTTTCACGTTTGAAAAACATTGACTTTAATTTGTGTTGTGGAAAGGAATTCATTTCTGTGTTATACCTTTGACCAATGTGAAGATTAGTAAGCATATAATTTTTTAATAAATTTTCGTTTCTATTTTCGTATTTTTGGAAATATTTTAATCATGGCTTTATATTTCTGGGAACATTTGGAAGTTAAAAACAGGGCTCATTTACAATACAAATTGTTAGGCATTGGTAAAGCTCAAAAAGATAAAATAAACTGGTTACTTTCTCCTCTTAACTGAAGGGGAAAACTTTTCAACTCGGAAAAATCGTCAAAAGTGCGGCTAATAATTTTTATGCGACTAATTTTTTTTTAATGTTTTAGCCATGCTGCAGAAAAGAAAATTTAAATCGGGAGCTTCAAAACGCAAAATACAAAATGCAAAAAAGAAAAGAAAAGAAAAATAATATGCAGAACGACATAAAAATTTACTTTATAAATGTATTATAACATTTGAAAAAGAAGCTAAAATGGAAAATGAGACAGAAACAGCAGTTGATCAACTTGATACAGCATGTTTACTTAAAAGAATCTATGAGCAGATTGAAATTGAATATTTACATGAAAAAACGTTGTGCAAGCTGAAGTAGAATATGAATTCTAAAAAAATGAATGAGTGAGTTGAACAAGAAAGCGTATTTGAAAAGATAAATGAGCGTACTGAAACAAAATGTGCAGAAGAAAAAATCACTGAACCAGCTGAAGTTGAAAGTGAATTCGAATAAATTGACGAAAGAAATGGAATTTAATACAAACCTTAAAAGGCAGATGAACAAATTAAAACCGAATAATCACCAGAAAAAGTCGATGAGTGAGAAGAAGCAAAATACAAATTCGAAGAAATTAATGAGAGATCTGAGAATAGAACAAAAGAATCTACAACTTGTAATTTTAAACAACAAAATAAAATATCAGCTGATTCTGAAAATGTTTTAAAACAAAACCAAAATATTTTTATTCCCAAAATGGAAAAACAGCTCTATTCCATAATAATTGATTTAGTGTATAACGAAATTTTAGGCATGTATCTCTGAAAAATATTGCGCAACTATGGTACAAATTAGCACCTACTTTTTTTAAGAACGGCCTTCACACACCCTGAACTCGTCATCCTTTTAAATAGTGCCAAGTAGAATGAAAAAGTTGATTTTGATTTTCAATTTTATGTACCCCCGTTCTTTTTTTAACACAAAAAATCAGATACGGAGCTTAACAGGGTGAAAAATATGTATTAAGAGTGCACATAATAAATATGACTGGAGGAGGGAAGGGGGGCTCAAATTGAATAGCGCCTCGGGCCTCTGAAACTCCAAATCCGCCACTGCTGACTTCATACATTGAAATATCCATAGCAGATTTCATTTTAATCTTTATTATTATTAATAATGAAATCCTAATATAAACGAATCATGAGAGTAATATTAAATAAAATTAAATTATCTTGGCTTAGCAACTAGTGTGTAGATGAAAAAATTCAGCACGCCATTGAACTTAAATAAGTTTATTAGAGCATATTTTTTTCATCAAATCTTTTCATTAGTTAACAAAACCAAAAAAAATAATAATAATAAAAAAGTGGTGAGTGTTTGGGGAAAGCTAATGGGTCACTTAAAAATTCTTTACGCTAAACTGAATCAGAAGAAACGGAAATGAATTGCACGAAAGATAAAAAAAGAAAGTGGCAGAAATCGTCAGCAATAAAAAAAAATCTTGCTATGATGAATGCTTGAAGAGATGAACTAACGATTTGCTGATCGGATTTTTTCTCTACTCCTTCAGATTGGATTGAATTTATTTCTTAGAACTTCGCAATTTCTCTATTTCTTGAGAATTCAGTTAAAATCGATAACAGTTCTTTCGCCTTCTTTCACAAAAAAACTCTAGAACTACTTTTGAAAACGAATTAATTGCATGAATTGAGATGAATAGATTACTTTGAAATTGAATTAATTGAAAATGAATTCAGTTCTGTCTTCTAAACTGGTTCAATTTGATAATTTTATTAATATATAAAAATGTAAGATTTATATGACATATCTTTTATTTATTGTATATTATTCGTCAACCAATAATTAAACCGGACAATTTCTGAACATTTATATAAGCTGGCTGAAATTATATATATATATATATATATATATATATATATATATATATATATTCTCTTACTTTTATTTTTTTTTAATACATCATTCTTACTTTTATTTCTTTTAATACATCATTCTAATTTTATGGTCTTCCTTTAACCTAAAAGAAATATTTTTTTTTTAAGTTTTAACAAATGAAATTTTCAATAAATTTCTTTATTACTAAGCATAAAAAATAAAGGTTTAAACCAATTTCTTAATTTTTTTAAAAAATATTTTCAATGATTGTGATATCGGTTGTTGAATTATTTTCATAGATTCAACAAAAGAATGGATCTGAATTCTTGCTTATTTTTTATAAGACTGCATATTAAATGATAAATTTTAGCTATTTAAAAGAATTACTTAGTATTAAATTAAAAATAATAAAAACCAATAATCAATATAATTTTAACTTTACAGACTTTTCACTATGATTTAATAATTTGTTTATTAATTATATAAAATATGCGCTTATATTTTTAACTGGATTTTCATATTCTTCATTTCTGTATATTTTTTAGATTATAAAACAAAACTTGGGATTCATTAAAAGAATTTAAAAGTTCATAAAAATAGGCTAATATGGATAAAATATAATATGA
>JAOUZG010022945.1:382799-394206 GCA_026289955.1 Argiope argentata
TATAGCAATGTCACCTAATTTTAATTTATTCATTGAAATCATTTTTATCATTTTTTTATTTGCTACTTCTTTTGAAATAAATTAAAAAATAAGAAAGAAAGAAAAAAACAGTGAATAAAAATCCATTGCTATATGAATTCACTTTTAATTCATAAACAAAATGAAAATATACTGGAAGTTTTACAGCTAACTGCTGAGCCCCGTATATTTAATTTTTGAAAAAAATGCTGGCAGAATGATTTTAAAAAAATATGAGGCTTAATTAAGAATATTTACCATTTCAGTCTGGCATGAATTTAATTTAAAATCCAAAAATGGCCCATTATTTAGCTAATTTTTAATTATTTGGTTTATATTTTAGAATTTTATTTTGAGAAAGCCATTACATTGAATATAGTTAAATAGACTGAACTATAAATTGTGTCAAGATAAGAACGAATAGCAAAAATGTGTGTCTTCCTCAAATTTTCTCGTATACTTTCTTAAAAAAAACATTTACTCGCGCGAGTAATTGTGGACCTTCTATTAAGCAGAGGACGCCTTACATGGCATTGGCGTTCAATTGTTTAAAAAAACTAACCTCTGGCATGAATTTCACATTTTTAGTTAATCTAAATTGTCATTCTTGGCGAGTTATTTGGGGATTAATTCCTGATATGCTCATAATAATATCCAAAATTCAAATTTATACTTTAGACGTGTTTCCTCGACCGATTGCATTTAAAATTGGACTTAGAATTTCCACTGTTGTGAAAAGATCATGTATCAAATTTGATATATTTATGTCGTTGCGGTTCTGAATCATCTCCGTTGCATGATTCTGAAAATGAAGACTGGCAGATGTTGTCAAACCTCTGTTGTATATGGATATAATAAGTTTGTGAGAATAATAAATATAAATAATAATAATACTTATTTGATCCATGTACAACAAGGATTGAATCAAATTTGATCCTAATCCAAGTTAGATTTCGATCAAATTTGGTAAGTGTTTACAATATGGATGTTAAATCTTTGCATCTAATTTTATTCATTTCTCTTCGTTTTCTAATTATCATGCTAGCCCATATTTAAACAGCTGTTCATACAAACACACACACACATGCATCATTTTCTTTGACGTAGAAAAAAAAAAGATATTTTCCAAAAATGTGTTTTTCGAACTCGTAGATGTCTCTAACTTATAGATTCATAAAAAACTCAATTTTTTTGTCCATTATAATTTATTTTATATAATTCTTATACGGGAAAGTGGAAACTCATGCAAAAAAACACTTTTTAGTTAAAACTGAACAATGCTTGTATAAGAGAATAAAATAATTAATAAAAATATTTAATAACAATAGATATATTTCCCACAGGGTTTAAGTTCAAATTAATTCTTACTACAGAGACATTTAAACTCAGCACAGTTACCATTTTATAAAATGCCTAATTGAAAGTATTTTTAATTAAAAAAAAGTAATGATAACCAGCTAAATAATGCATCTACATAAATAAACTGCATACCAACTATAATTCTGAAATATAAATTAACATAATCGTAATAGCGCTAACAGGAAAATGCTATAATATGCCGTAAATATCTAAAAATGGGAATCTATTTAAAGTCGTATAAGAGTCTAATTAAATAAATAATTGCATTTATATATGAATAGAAATTACTTATTTGTTCGTGTCGAATAAAAGAATAACATAAATTGATAGCTTCAAATTCTTTAATTCTTAAAATAAGAAGAAATATCATTTAGTTATGAAAAGCACAATGAAAAATGTCTATAGCTTTAAAAACTGTGGAGATCTCCTAAGTAGTTTATGTATTTTTAATAAATATTTCATTACGAATCAAATCCAAAAATTAATTCTAATTAAATAAATAATTGCATTTATTATAAGAATAGAAATTACTCAAGATCGTTGAAAAAGGAAATCAATATTGCCAGCCTATAAAATTATTGCTTTCTTATAATTGTTAAAGATTAAAGTAGTAATTAGTAATCAGAACAATAAAATATCGAAATTTTGGGGAAATTGGACACATGACGTTTCATGACAAAATAGTATAAAATTACGCATGAAAGTTCGGGATAAAATTCAGAGAATGTATTTAGATGCTTTACATTCATAAAATCTTTTGTGCAAACTATGTCTCGGTAATATAGTCATGATATGTTTTAAAATTAGCAACAAACTTTACGATTTGTAAATATAACGTAATATTTTCTTATACTGAAGTAACAAATTCATTTGATGAGATCTCAAAACTTAAAAAAAGTATATTATCTAGATAACGATGCGAAGGCGTTATGTAATCTGAAATTACCTATCATCTCCCATATTTCAAATTTTTGTGACTACTTCTGTAAATGGAATTGAAATACTTGAGATGAGGTTGGCTATATCTTAGACATGATCACATGTTTTGTTTCGATGGATTTCAAGCATCATTATATACTATTGCCGTAATTAACGTTGCTTGTATTTTGTAGAGACTCCAATCATTGCAAAGTTTTAGAAAAACAATTTTATTTACAGTTTAACTAAAGAAATTAAACATTTGAATTTTACTACAAGAATTTTCACAGAGGCAGTGCGCGAGTGCATTCCAAAGAGAAAAAGAGAGAATAGCTTTATAAGAAGCTACGTGAATTAATACTCGGATGAGGAGTGACGCAACTGTTACGTCATACGTAGCCCCGATGGAGCCTGTAGTTTACAGATATCTGATATGATTCATGATAGGTATATAGAATTTTATGATTGGTAAAACAGATTTATGGTAGATATATACGATTTATAATAAGTATATATGATTTATGATAGATATAAACAATTTATAATAGGCATTCACACCACTACATTACCAATTCGAGAGATATTTCGTTTACTTTTCCATTTGATTCATGGATCCAAGCTTAAATTGGACAATTGTGATCTTTTGTGATGCTCCTTTAGTTTTATTCAGTCGTTAGTATTGTTAATTACATGAAGATAACAATTTTCATCTTTGTGTCAACAAACGAGCCACGGAGACTAGGTGGTGTGATCTCGGCATCGGAGCCAGAGTGTTCCCTGTTCGAAACCCGATCCCATTGAAGAACCGGAGTGCAAATTAGTATTTTCACGTTAAATCAGTCAGGGACAAATGTTCTCCCACTATTACGATGTGAAAGTCTGGTTATGATGCCAGACCAAGTATCGTCCTCGTCATCTGAACGCGCTACAAAATTACGAAATGTGAGCCAAAACAGCCCTTATTTTGCTTTAAAAAGTGACGCTAATGTAACTAAACGGGCTAACATGCCTCTTATAACTGAAAGAAAATGCTAAAAGTATACGGGAGTCACTGAATTCTTGGGTCAAATTTTACGAATAGTTGAAATACATATAAAGAAATGTTTTATGCAGAGCGACTTGGGAACAGAAAGGTAAAGTGTAGGCGGAAATAACAAGGACCGAGAGGCCCCTGTACGGTTTCTCGACGTGAAATCCCCCTCAAAGCCGCATATGCAAACGCAGAAATATTTTGTGCTTCGCTCTTGTCTTATTGGGAAAGCGATCATGGCACAGCCTTAAATCGTCTGTTCCGTTATAATTCCAGCCCCCGTAAAGTAAATAAATGTATGTCTGTCTTCTCAAAGAGTGTAAATTGCATAAAAATACCCTGTCGCATTGTAGATTCTTTTGAAGCTCTCTTATTACCAAACACAATAAAGTTATTTTGTTTGCTGAAGATTTGATAACGTTAAACTAAATAAACGTCTATAACTCTTCATTTTTCTTCTTCCTAAAAATTAATCTTTATAAGACACTAAAGTAAAGTTTCAGTATTGTAAAATTTAGAAGATAAATGAACCAGAAGTTTATGTTTTTAGCCATGGAATTAATTTCTATTAGAAAGTTTCATATTCGTAATAAAGGTAACATATGAAGACAATATGATGGAATCATGGACATTAAGTTATATCTAAGTGATTTAACTGAAGTGTAACCAATAATACCAAACAATCAGCTATTCGCCACAGTAGACTAGTTAATTACAAATTAAAATCATTGCATTTATTTTAAGCATATTTATAATATTAATAGTGCTAGCTGATTTTTTAAAAAAATATTGATTATTTTTATTTAAACAATTTTAAAAACATACTTTAAATATTTCTAAATAATAAAGATATTCCTATTCCCAATATTGTGAGAGAAAAAATATACGTTTGCTATAAAGAAATATTTTCTTACAAAACTATCTTTTTAAGGATTAGATTGAACGATGCACTTTCAATATCTATCAGATATCTACAGAGGCAAGGCGTCTTCGAGATTTGGGTGTCCCGGGCTCAAGTCCCGATTGGGACATGGTTTTCTTTTGTGTACTATCTATGAGGTGAGTGAATGTACCCTCCTGTAAAAAGGGGCCGTGCAAGCGAATGTGGTGAGCGTGTAGCTAAATCCGTACTCTTGGCCCCAGTTGGCTCTACTTCAAAAACAAGAGACGCTCATTCGGCTTAAAATTGCTGGTTGCCGTAAGCGCGTTTGTCCATGTAAAGTGCCATTAATAACAGCAACATATATATATCACGAGTCGTTAATAGTAATGTATGAATGGGCAAGATCCTTCCATAAGGGTCTTACTCTATTCTCCTGCATTTATTCAATTGGTTATTGCAAGAATTCAAACTTTTTAACATTCAATGCCTCTCTGTTTCCTTTTATACTTTTTTCCTTTCTTGTATATTTAGTATAGAAAAAGTGTATGAATCGTCAAAAAAAAAAAAAATTCGAACTCAAGATTTTGACGAATCACCACATTTTAGGCTTCTCTGTGTTCGAAAAACACTTTTTGGAAAATGGCTGTCTGTTACAAAGATAACTTTAAAAAAATCGCTTTATCCTATACAATGGAAACTTGGTGTACGATTTTACACCAAAATTTTAGATATATACCAAAATTGAGTAAAATCTGCTCAATTGAAGTCCGGCTGTCTGACTGTTCGAATGCAAGTTAACACAATTACAAAACAAAGAGAGCTAGAGATGTAAGATTTCAAACAGATGTTTAACATCTATAGTGTAGCCAGAATCAACAGTGGGTGGCCTGTCTATTGGTCTGTACTTTCAGAAATATGCAAACCCGATCATTTAAAAACGCAGTTTCTTAAATATTTCGAATTAGATACGGGGTTTTGAGATAGCAATTGTAGTGTCGTGTTAGAATTTTGTTTCGATCGGTCTAGAAAAAGGCTTCTAAAGCATAAATTCGATTTCCGTATACTTTAAATCGCATGCCCGGGATTAATCACTAAAAATGACACAATAAATTCAGTAGAAATGTCGAACTGCCCCAAAAAGTTATTATTTTATAACTATTGTATCTCACTGTCATACAAGGCTTTTTCTGCTATTACGAGTTTATTAGAGTGTATGAGAAAAAGTTTTGAAAATATCACTCCCACTTTTTATCATTTCAGAACATGATATTGTTTAAGAATGAGGTTTTTTGTCGTCAACAAAAACCTGTAGGCGAAAATTCAAAAAATCCATAGTTAAAAAATTGAAATGTTATTGTCTGCACGAGCATCTGAAAAAAAGAAAAAAAAAAAAAAACAGACTTTAATAATGTGATGCCATCCCATTTAAAAAAGCTCTGATTAAAAAAAAAGTGAATGACTGCAGCAAATAAAACTTAGAAAAAAGTCATTTTGAGCGGGTGATTATATGAAAGGAAATAAATAGGAAATGTGATTTTTTTAAACAATCAATGCGAGACAGAGTTTTTTGGATCTTTTGGAATACTAAAGTGGTTCATTCAGTGAAACGATTAAAATGAATAAAAATATAATTTAACTTGCACGAGCACGTGGTGCTTGGCTGTTCAAGAAATTACTTTCTGGCAAGATACATTGATATATGCATAGTAGATTTCATTTAAATCTTTTTTGTTTGTTTGTTTACTTATTTGACAATATTTTTCAATTTTGTAAATTACCGTTTCGCTATCAAAATCAGGATACTTGAACAAAACGTTTTACGCCTCCTTATTCATCTAGATTGCAGTACGGTAAGAAAGTTCTCACATATTTGAGAAACCACGATCTTCAAAGTTGCTCGAGTGTCTTTAAAATGAAGAAATAAGTTTTTGATATATTTTTAGTCAGAGTTCTCAATAAAGAGTGGGATTTCTTGATATAATTGCTGAAAAACGAATTACTCCACCATTAGGAATGTATCTATACAGTGTACTTCATTTAATATGTTTATTATCAGGTAGGATAAATTTTAAAACTTTTCATTTGTTTATTATAAGAAAATAAATTAAATACAAGCTGGTTTTCGCATTTTTTTTTTTCTCTTACTAATGCTAAACACACAAATGAAACTTAAAAACTGGACAGAAGTTTTTCGTTTAAATTCACATTCCTCCTGAAGGCGGGCGCTTTTGCGAAGCAATTCTTGCCGGCAGTGACAGCAAGGGTAGAAAATAATCTTGTGGAAATCCACTGCAGAAAATAATCTCCTAAGTACACAATGCATCAGAAAGCCAGACTTTCTTAGTTCTATCCGCCTCCATACTTTACAGCAGACAAGCTTGAGGGTTGTCAAAGGCAGAATAGCCCTTTGACCAATTGATTTCGTTCACAGGTGGTCAATTGACACCTACCTCGTTCTTGGAAGTGTTTCCTCCTTGCCAGTGCCATTCTTCCTACTTCCAGTGTGGTAGGCATCGAGTTGCCTTTGATTGTGACAAAGAGGGTTTCAACAGGTGTACCCCTTTCCAAAAAGGCGGATGGGATTGTCCGTTCTTGTCGTGGTAAAAGATTACCTTTTCCGAAGATTTTGGATCAGTGGTTGTAAAAATACGGTTACTGAAAAAAGTAAGACGATTGAAATCGTTTTATGCTGCCTAAATTGTAGTGATACGTATTAGCCCTTCAGAATAGGTACTCATTTCTTGAACATAAGCTCATTCACGGGATTATTTTGGCCCCAGATTGTCATGCATTTACTCCTTATCTTATCGGTTATTTGTGTAAAAATAAAATATGATCAGAGTACATAAATGTTTTTCCATGCAAATCTTCTGTGAAATACAAGTATGATTTTTAATATAAGAAGCAATTTGAACTTAATCCCTTTTTTTTCATACCTTTTTTGTATTCATTTCCTTTTACCAATTTCATTTCTATAAAACATTATTTTTAATGTGTTTATTATTATTATTATTTGCTATATAAAAAATATTGGAAGAGCTAAAAAAAATCTTCATTTTACCAACAGTTTACGTGTGAATTTTTTGGAAAATAAAGAGCTTAAACATACAAATTTGAAGATTCGTAACCTTTGTCTTTCATTTTTATATACATACTCAGAAAATACTCTTACTATACATACTCAGAAAATATTTTTATCATTCATCATTCAAAATAAAATGAATAGTTAACATAAATTTCAAGACAATTTATTCATTTAAGTAATAGAAACCATTATTGTTAAAGTAATATAAGATTAAAAAGACATTTTTTAATTCTTCCGTTTATGCTTATAATTTTAGACAATATGATAATTTTTTTTTACTGTTTAACATTTTTCTTTAGAACTAGGATGCTTTCGCAAATGTTCAAATCATAAATTGCTTAATCGTTTCTGTTTTACTCTCCTAAGGTATAAAAAGAGAAATTTCTATAATCGTTTTAAAAAATCTATCTCCAGACAAACGAATTTTAGGTTTCCTATCAGCCAAAAAACATATTTTTTAAGATTACATCTGTCAGCGAACAGCGCATCTTGAAAACGCTGTGAGACATCATGAAAACTTGAGCTATATTTTTTCTAAATTTCCTATTTCTAACACAGAAACGCTTTGAGTTAGATCGATGAAATTTGTGTATTTCTATCGAATTTTGAACGAAATTCATTTTGAGAAAGTACGTCTGTCTGAGAATAAAAGAACGCAGTAATTACAAAGCATAAAGTAATAAACGGACAAATGTAGCGAGCTACGTTTAGCTGTGTTCACTCCCCGTTGTAAAGCGACGTCACAATTATTTTGGGACGGCAAACATAACTTGGAAGCCCTGTCGGATGACCGCACCATCCCTTTCTCCTCATTGCACCAGTGGGACGAGTTTTGGCTCTGGTGGACTGACGTGTAACAGACCCAATTTCACGACGTTTCTTCGGCGGAATCGGGTCTCGAACCTGCAACCCTACGACTCACGAGCAAACACCTAACAACCAGGCCACCATAACCCTATAAATTTGGTGAGAGTTTAGCATCTAAAGTAAAGATTTGTATTTTTTTGAACCCAATTCGCCAAATAGTTGACCATTTGTAGTTCTTTAAATTAACGTACATATTTAATTTTCTTAATTCATATAGGCAATGACTTAAATAGATGAAATTTCGTCGGAAAAATCATCGGAAGAAGAATCTAACTAAAAAAAAACGGGTTTTGGCAGATAAATATTGTTTTTTGCAGCTTCGATAAAATTAGAGAAATTTCAAGAATTCAGTATCATATAAGAAAAACAGAAATTCTTCAATGTGAAGAAAAATATAACAAATATTTTATATAACTATTCATTCATGTAAAAAGACTTTCGAAATTTTGATTTTCTGCATTATTTTTCCCGACTTCGTATTTGTATACGCGAAACGCATTATTGACAAGACATTTCTGTTAGAAAAGATTTTAGCTGAAAAAGGATTATTAACATAAAGGAAGAGGCCGGGTTAGCCTGATTAATAATGAGTTCGCGTCTCTTGGGCTGTGAGTTCGAACCCGCCAGCCTAAGACTTTCCATGTGTGTGGTGGTTGGCGCAAAGGTCATTCTCTGTTCCAGATCTAAATTACGATCTGTGCATGAATTAAGGAAATGCATGAATGAAGTCCGCCCCTTAAAAAAACATTTATCACGTGGGTGAGCTAGAAGACAAACTTTTACCCTGGGGCTCTCTGAAGTTCATATCCTCAGAGGCTACTGCACCCCTCATTCCGTTGTAAAGCGGAAGACGAGAACAACGATTCAGGCGAAAACTTCTTCTTCTCTTCCTTTCTTTCTTTTTTTTTAAACGAAGTATAGAGAAAATACTGTAATCGTCAAGAAATTTGAATTCGAGATTGTGAAGAGACTCGTCATTTAACCCCCCCCCCCGAATTAAAAAAAATGTCCGGTTTTCGAAATTAATCAGAATCTTAAAAAATTTTGTGAAATTTCCCAAAATTTCATAAATCAGAAAAATCTTGAGTCTTCTGTAACAAAGACAAGTCAAAAACTTTTTGAGCTAGACAAATGAAATTTAATATGGGATCTTTATGCCAAATTTATAGATTTCTTTCAAATTTTGAGAGCATTCTTTTAGAGCAAATCAGTCAGTCTTGCTGTTCGAAACTAAGATAACACAATAATTATGAAAAGAAGAGAGCTGGAGGGATAAAATTCAGTACAATGATTAAACATCCGTATTGTATACACTCATCAAATTTTGAAACAAACTCAATTTCAGTCTGTCTTTACTTTCAGAATCATATAAGCACTTTGCATCTATTAAAATATAAACCCTTTTAATGCCGGATCAATTGAATTGATTGTCTGATGTTCGGGTAGAAGCTCATAAAAATTAAAAATCATTGCAAAATTCCTAAAGAAACTTATTACGAAACAAATGACGAATATAGTCATATCACTGACTCTCCGACCCACCCGAAGGCACGCAGATAATAACAACTGAATGACGAGATTGTGTTCTATAGTAACACTGGTGGGAACTGCGGTTGAGTTCCTAAAGGCCATCACCGGCAACGGTACAACAATTCCATAAGGAAGTACATCCCGTCATTGATGCACTCATTTTACATCCCTTGTTCCATTGTAGACCCTAACAAGAAGATTGTAAGGAGTTTACAATGGAAGAATAAATTAATTTTAATTGTATTTCATTGTGAGGAGCCAGACTCCCACATTTTTCGTGTATCCTTCAAGGTGGCGAGAACTAACCACCACATCGGAAGCTTCACATCCTTATTTCGAGATTCCCTCCAAGGTTTTACAACTAAGTAATAAATTAATGTTAATTGTCTCTCAATATTATTTTTAAAATCAGTGTTCTCGTCAGCTTAACGATATATATTCTTTGGCCTTTTTCGTAATTGTTACGAAAGAATGATATATCGTCTTGCGGCGCGAAAAGGGTTAAAGATGACTAATGATTTTGCAACTGCAGTTATAGATCTATGTTAAAATTTGTTTTCATTTGTTTGGGGGGGGACGGAGATACATTTAAAATACAAATGTACATTTATTAGAGAGTATGTAAGAGAGATATCGGGGAACACTTTCAGATGGTTTTCAAATTTTTGAGTATACTGACTTATGCAATAACAGAAACATCAATACGTATATCTTTTAACAGCCCAAAATAATATTACATGTTCGTAATAAATCCGTTTTTATTCTCCACAATTTGAATTTTTGCCAAACCATTGTGATGCGTTAGAGTATAATTTATTATTCTTTTTAACCGAAGTAATCCTTTTTCTTCAATATCGTAGGAGATTTCCTCGGAGCCAAATCTTCCGTCGGGATGCAATGTTCCTATTCTTGTTAGCAGTGCTCGCTGTCTTGGCTCGTTTCCAGTCTCCGGCCTCAAACCGTTCCAGCGAGAGTGCGGTTCCTTTGTGCAGAAGAAGGGATCGATTGGATGCTGATGAGTCGTCTGGATTTCCCGAGGATTCGTCAGGGGAAATACCAAAGGACGAGACGAATTCCTTCATTGTCACCTGTTGCTGCTGGGATACCAGAGTTAATGCCAAGTAGAGGTTTCCGATCAGTGGTACGCATATCTTTGGCGGTTATCATTGGGAATACATGAAGTAAAGGTAGAAAAATAAAACATCAGGAATTGAAATGTACAATAATAAAAGTCAGAATTTTTTTTCATAAATTGATATGAAAAGAGGGCACTTTGTTGGATGGTGTGTAGTGTGTAACATATATATCTATAGATAATCTCTTTCTACACACACACACACACAAAATAGTAATAATAACAATTTTGTTTTTGAGAAGGACATACAAACAGACGAAGGAAAAAAAAATGACGAAAAAGGGACGAAATCCTTTATTCCTGCTCTTATATATCATAAGATTCTCATAAATCTGATACGCGTGGAATTTTGATAGAAATTCTCACACGTGTTGACCTTGACAACAGAAACGAAGGGATCATTTAAAAGAATGTTTTGACTTCAGCTATCCCCCGAAACGTGGAATCGACGACGCAGTATTTTTACAAAGCTTTGTTTGATTTAATTAAATAGAAAAAGTGGAATGGGACGAAGAAATAGGAGAATATTTTAGAATTTGATATGGGCTGAATTAGGCTAAAAATTACATAAATTAAATGGTA